>CAWUFW010020761.1:0-141512 GCA_963921515.1 Calotriton arnoldi
CCCCTCTGGGTGAGGGTGGTAGTAGTGGTGGGCATCCTGCCCCCCTGGGTGAGGGTGGTAATAGTGGTGGGCATCCTGCCCCCTGGCTAAGGGTGGTAGTAGTGGTAGGCATCCTGCCCCCCGTGGGTGAGGGTGGTAGTAGTGGTAGGCATCCTGCCCCCTGGCTAAGGGTGGTAGTAGTGGTAGGCATCCTGCCCCCTGGCTAAGGGTGGTAGTAGTGGTAGGCATCCAGCCCCCTGGCTAAGGGTGGTAGTAGTGGTGGGCATCCTGCCCCCTGGGTGAGGGTGGTAGTAGTGGTAGGCATCCAGCCCCCCTGGCTAAGGGTGGTAGTAGTGGTAGGCATCCTGCCCCCCTGGGTGAGGGTGGTAGTAGTGGTGGGCATCCTGCCCCCCTGGGTGAGGGTGGTAATAGTGGTGGGCATCCTGCCCCCTGGCTAAGGGTGGTAGTAGTGGTAGGCATCCTGCCCCCCGTGGGTGAGGGTGGTAGTAGTGGTAGGCATCCTGCCCCCTGGCTAAGGGTGGTAGTAGTGGTAGGCATCCTGCCCCCTGGCTAAGGGTGGTAGTAGTGGTAGGCATCCAGCCCCCTGGCTAAGGGTGGTAGTAGTGGTGGGCATCCTGCCCCCCTGGGTGAGGGTGGTAGTAGTGGTGGGCATCCTGCCCCCTGGCTAAGGGTGGTAGTAGTGGTGGGCATCCTGCCCCCCTGGGTGAGGGTGGTAGTAGTGGTAGGCATCCTGCCCCCCTGGGTGAGGGTGGTAGTAGTGGTAGGCATCCTGCCCCCCGTGGGTGAGGGTGGTAGTAGTGGTGGGCATCCTGCCCCCCTGGGTGAGGGTGGTAGTAGTGGTGGGCATCCTGCCCCCTGGCTAAGGGTGGTAGTAGTGGTAGGCATCCTGCCCCCCTGGGTGAGGGTGGTAGTAGTGGTGGGCATCCTGCCCCCTGGCTAAGGGTGGTAGTAGTGGTGGGCATCCTGCCCCCTGGGTGAGGGTGGTAGTAGTGGTAGGCATCCTGCCCCCTGGGTGAGGGTGGTAGTGGTGGTGGGCATCCAGCCCCCTGGCTAAGGGTGGTAGTAGTGGTGGGCATCCTGCCCCCCTGGGTGAGGGTGGTAGTAGTGGTGGGCATCCTGCCCCCTGGGTGAGGGTGGTAGTAGTGGTAGGCATCCTGCCCCCCGTGGGTGAGGGTGGTAGTAGTGGTGGGCATCCTGCCCCCTGGGTGAGGGTGGTAGTAGTGGTGGGCATCCTGCCCCCCTGGGTGAGGGTGGTAGTAGTGGTAGGCATCCTGCCCCCCTGGGTGAGGGTGGTAGTGGTGGTGGGCATCCAGCCCCCTGGCTAAGGGTGGTAGTAGTGGTGGGCATCCTGCCCCCCTGGGTGAGGGTGGTAGTAGTGGTGGGCATCCTGCCCCCTGGGTGAGGGTGGTAGTAGTGGTAGGCATCCTGCCCCCGTGGGTGAGGGTGGTAGTAGTGGTGGGCATCCTGCCCCCCTGGGTGAGGGTGGTAGTAGTGGTGGGCATCCTGCCCCCTGGCTAAGGGTGGTAGTAGTGGTAGGCATCCTGCCCCCCTGGGTGAGGGTGGTAGTAGTGGTGGGCATCCTGCCCCCTGGCTAAGGGTGGTAGTAGTGGTGGGCATCCTGCCCCCCTGGGTGAGGGTGGTAGTAGTGGTAGGCATCCTGCCCCCTGGGTGAGGGTGGTAGTGGTGGTGGGCATCCAGCCCCCTGGCTAAGGGTGGTAGTAGTGGTGGGCATCCTGCCCCCCTGGCTAAGGGTGGTAGTAGTGGTAGGCATCCTGCCCCCTGGGTGAGGGTGGTAGTAGTGGTGGGCATCCTGCCCCCTGGCTAAGGGTGGTAGTAGTGGTAGGCATCCTGCCCCCCTGGGTGAGGGTGGTAGTAGTGGTGGGCATCCTGCCCCCTGGCTAAGGGTGGTAGTAGTGGTAGGCATCCTGCCCCCCTGGGTGAGGGTGGTAGTAGTGGTAGGCATCCAGCCCCCTGGGTTGGGGTGGTGGCGCGCATTCAGGCCCCTGTGTGCATATGTGGCATTGGTGATGGGCATCCCGCCCCTATGGTGCTGCTGTTGCTGGTGTAAGTATATTCAGATTCCCAGTGTATGTGTGTGATGTGTCGTGTACGTGTTGTATGTGTTTTGTGGTTGGTGTCTGACTTACCTTCTGCGCCGTACGCGTCCGTGCCTGTTCCGGTAGTAGATGTAGAATATTGGTATGATCGGGACGAAGGGATTCATGGTTGGTTTGTGTCGTTCGTCCTTCTCGTTGCTTCGCGTCGTCCTCGTCGCTTGGCTTCGTCCTCGTCGCTTCGCTTCGTCCTCGTCGCTTCGCGTCGTCCTCGTCGGTGCTGTGTTCGTCTCGTAGCCGTGGATCGTGTTGTGGCGCGATTCGGAGCTTATGTGCGCCTCTCCCGGATGCTTTGACGTGCCGTGCGTAGCGACGGGTTCGGCGCGTACGGGAAAGCGCATCGTACTTGTCCGGCCGGACGGGGCTGCATTTTCCCTTCCGTGCGACTCGATTCGGCGTTTCCGGATTCGCCTCGGTCGGAGAACAGGACCTGGTTTGGGTGAGTACGGCTCGGCCGGAATTTTTGCTGTTGTGCGCATCGTACTTGCTCGTTCGGTGTGCTGTACGGATCGGTCGGGAAACAGGCTTTCGCATGGCTTTTTTCCCGACCGAATAGTATTGGGTGCGCCTCCGACCGAGATCGGAATCGGCCCCTCAGTGTTAACGCAAATGCAGTGTAATTCATTTGTCTCATTGTACATAGTGGATTGCTGACACCCAAATATAATTTCATAATAATTGAATAAGATAAGACATGATAATTCACATAGTGCATAAATAACTCAATGTATCCTTCATTAAGGGCATAATAATCCACTGAATATCAGAGACCAACTCCTATATCAATACCGCCAAAAGGCCTATCATCATTTCAACAGTGTGATTACACAAAACTCATCATGTTGCACTTCATATTAAATTAATGAAACAATACATATTGGATAGGTGAAAAAAATCAGATCTATCATTAGGTAAACGCTCACAATTAAGCCCCAGTGGGCATATCATTTTTGTAACCCTTGAATTCAGTCAATGATCGGAGTTATTTAAAACCACGATAACCTCAACAGCAACCCCTATGGGTTCAACGTTATGTTAATGTCCCAAAACAGTCATGCTCAAGTGAGCCTAGATATCACGTTGCATAAATTACGCTGTACAAGACATTTCAAATTCATGCTTCTCATTATTCCCATTCGTCATCTGTAAAAAATCAGACAAAGATGATGATATATTAAAAACAATCAAATATAAAAGTGCATGTATTGTGAGTGTAACTGAACACTAAATCTTTAAGACAGAACAGGAGACCATATAAACATTAAAACTTTAAAAATGAAAACATCATAAGTGTACGGACATCTCTTCATCAAGGTTCAGCCCTTTGGGAGCCAGAGTATTATACCTAATAATCATTTTTGATTCAAGCCTCCTAAGCTCCATAGTCCTATTGCCCCCTCTTGACCTTGGTGGAATACAGTCAAGGACACAGAATCTAAGAAGGTTGGAATTTTGATTATGCAACTCACTAAAGTGTCGGGCAACTGGATACACTTTGTCATTTTTCTTAATTGCCCTGAGATGTTCTAACACTCTCTTTTTGCCTTTATGAATGGTGCTACCTATATAGAATTTGTTACAAGGGCACCTTAATGCGTAAACAGCGTACTCGGTGTTACAATTCACATGTTTATTAATCACAAAGGGAGCCTTATCATTGCAGAGTTTAATGGATTTGCAACTTGTACTGAACTTGCAAGCTTTACATTGGTTACACGTAAAAAAAAACTTAATGTCCATATGCTTAGTATTGCCCGGCAGCATATTTCTACTCAAACTATCCCGTAATGAACGGGGTTTTCTGAATGTGAGGGACGGATATTCACCCACATATTCTCTTAAATCATCATCATTCCTTAAGACCTGCCAAAACTTGTTAAGACTTTTCTTAACCTCCCAGGCTTGATTAGTGTACTTGGTAATGAACCTTATCGGCTCTTTTTTCTCCACTATATTCATGCCAGATTCGGGAAACAATAAATCATCCCTATTGATTTTCTCCACTTTTTCAGTTGCTTCCTTGATCAGATTTTTATTGTATCCCCGTGCCAAGAATCTGTTGGTCATAATCAATTTTTCGGTTTGATAGCTCTCTTCTGTACTGCAATTCCTCTTGGCTCTCAATAATTCGCCAAAAGGAATGCTGCGAATAAGATTTCTGGGGTGGCAGCTGTTGGCGTGCAGCAAACTGTTTCCTGCCGTGGCCTTTCTGAATAACCTACTGCTGATTTTGTGGTCATTGATCTCAAGTTTAAGATCAAGGAATTCGATGGTGCTTTTGCTAGTTTCGCTGGTAAATTGCAAGTTCAGATCATTCTGATTGAGGACATCCACGAACTCCCGTGCCTGGACCTGAGTGCCATTCCACACACAGAAGATATCGTCAATGTACCTCAACCAGAGGACGACGTGGTCAGAAAATTGTCTGGTCTTACTGACAACCTGCTCCTCCCACCAGCCGAGGTACAATCCTGCAAAACTGGGGGCGAAGCAAGTTCCCATCGCCGTCCCCTGGATTTGTCTATACATCTTATTATTAAATAAGAAGAAATTATTTCTCAGACATAACTGGATCATATCCAGAATCATTTCAGTATGAAAGAGGAATGATAACGATCTATTTTTCAGAAAAAACCTACAGGCTTGAATACCCTGTTCTTGGGGAATGCATGTGTACAGACTACTTACGTCCATACTCATTAACAAATAATTATCATCCCAGCTGATATTATTGATAAATCTTAAAAAATCACTAGTATCTTTCACAAACGAAGGTAATGCTTGGACCAGCGGCTGCAAAAATGATCCACATACTTAGATGTGTTCTCGAGCACGCTGTCCCGTGATGACACTATGGGTCTCCCTGGTGGCTTCATGGCATTTTTATGAATTTTGGGGAGAAGATAAAGCACTGGAATTTTAGGGTTCTTACACTCCAGAAAAGCAAATTCATCTTTATTCAACAAACCACTGTCCCTCCACCCCATAAGTTTAATGGACACATCTTTCACGGCCTTATCATACTCTCCTTTGGAGGAAATACAGTATCTATTGTTATCGGACAATTGATTGTTGCCTTCTTCAAGATACATGTACAGAGGCCAAATTACGACGTTACCGCCTTTATCTGATTTCTTAATGACTACGTTGGTGTTAGTCTCTAATTCTTTCAGTGCAACTCTATGAGATTTTTTCAAATTTGATCTCACATACGATTTATGTCTTTCGAGTTTAGATAGCTCATTCATCATACCCTTCTCAAAACAATTAATAGCGTCATTGCTGATCTGAGGTATAAAGACCGATTTGGGTTTAAAACCTGTGTCAGCTCCCATTTCTAAATCAATGTTAACATCCTCAAGATTAACATACGGGTCATCACTACATCCCTCAACCCCAGCCAACTCGTGAACCAAATGCAATGTTTCAATATCATCTATGGTAAGGGCTGATGGGTTGCTGGGAACTGATCTCAGTTTATTAGATTTGTTAATAGCAAACCATTTCTTAAGTTTCAGTTTCCTAACAAAACTAAATAAATCAATACGAGTTTCAGTGTAATCAAACTCAGACGTAGGGCAGAATGATAATCCTAGAGATAAAACTTCCAGTTGGTCTTTAGTCAATACATAATCAGAAAGATTTACCACTGTCATGTTGGCCATTATTTCTTCACAAATCTGCCCCTCGTACGTGTTCCCACAGGGCTGTCTATTGGGTTGTTGCTTGTGAATTTTGGTCTGTTTCCTCCTCTTCCGCCTCGACCACGACCTCTTCCCGGACTTTCGCTGTGTACCTGTGTATTCTTTCTTTCTTTGGCCATCAGCGTGAACTCCTTTAAAATGCGGGCTTTTGATGCCGTGGGTTCTTTGATTGACGAGCCTTCATTTTCACTATTGTCACTGTCAAGTGTCTCCACCGTGTTTCCTGCCGTTTCACTAAGTCCTGTAGGGGTAGAGCCCCCTAATGTAGATGGTTGTATTAGATCTTTACTAGACTCTGCATGTTCCTTGGCCTCTTTTTGTAATATATCGAACTTTTTACCAAATGTCAAAATTTGGCCTTTATTATAGTCTACCTCATCACGATGAAATTTTCTCAATTTCTTGGCTTTAATATCTTCCTCGATTATTTCCAATTTTTTATCCATTTTTGCCATTTCTGATTCAAACTCCTCTTTAGTGTATAATTCCTTTAATTTATTAATGATTTCCTCACTTTCATCTGTCAATTTAAGGCTTTCCTTTTCAGCGTGTTTGATTAGGATTTTAAGCATATTAAGTGAGCAGGCATGATTATTGGTCATCCACTCCTCTATCATATCTGGATCAGGCTTCTGTAGTGTGGGAGTGATAAAAATTCTGAGCCCGCGTGGTATCCTATCACATTCCACATATTGTTGCAAGGCTGTTGCCTCCCACCACTTTGATTGTTCTTTTTTTAAAGTTTTCCAAAGATTATCCCACAGTTTCTTTTTGTCCGTAAACGTGTTAACACTACGTTGTTGTACAGTATTATCGCCCTGTGGCTCTGATGTTCTCGTAAACAGCTTGGTAGCTGCATCCCGTCTCCTGCTGTCTCTAGTAGTTGTCATCGTTTGTGTGCCTGCTCAATTAGAACAGGAACTCACAGCAAAGCCTCACTGTGACACGTACTTGATACCTCAGTTGGGAAACAGATAGATAGCAACTGTTCCCACTCTCTCCGTATCGCTCCCCTTCACATATACCAAGACCTCAGGCAAGCTCTCACACGTCCCGGCTTACCCGTTCCGAGCCGAAGTATGGATCGGAAGCGCCGTCCTCCGACCGCCCCTCCTTCTCCTTCCTGGAAGCGAAACAGGCCGTCCACGACCCGGAGACTTCCACACGTCACGGCTTGGCAATAGGGGGCGGGCAAGGGTTTTAAAGTTGCATCCACAGTTTCGTTTGGCTAAACCCAAGCCACTTCTACGGCGGGCACACGGCAGGGGTAGCCACCCCCATAAATCCGCACAAAATCCAATGCGTAACTCTTGGATAGAAGTAGAAACCAACACTGGAGCCGTGGCCACAAGTAAAGAGCGTGTTTATTGACAACACTAGGTCCGACGCGTTTCGGAGTTTCCTCACTCCTTTGTCACGGGCAAGAGTAAGTGAATCGTCAGTTTCATTTAAAGCAACAGTGCTACTAACGTGCAATGAATATAGAAAACATACTAGTGATCATCATCTTGACAAATAAAGTTTCAACAACATTCATCAAATATTTCAACAATTGGAAAATAACGGAAGCATGATGATAAATAAATGTATAACCGCTAAAATTAATGGTCAAATAAATCGGCTCTAAAGGCTCAGTGTTAACGCAAATGCAGTGTAATTCATTTGTCTCATTGTACATAGTGGATTGCTGACACCCAAATATAATTTCATAATAATTGAATAAGATAAGACATGATAATTCACATAGTGCATAAATAACTCAATGTATCCTTCATTAAGGGCATAATAATCCACTGAATATCAGAGACCAACTCCTATATCAATACCGCCAAAAGTCCTATCATCATTTCAACAGTGTGATTACACAAAACTCATCATGTTGCACTTCATATTAAATTAATGAAACAATACATATTGGATAGGTGAAAAAAATCAGATCAATCATTAGGTAAACGCTTTAAAGGAGTTCACGCTGATGGCCAAAGAAAGAAAGAATACACAGGTACACAGCGAAAGTCCGGGAAGAGGTCGTGGTCGAGGCGGAAGAGGAGGAAACAGACCAAAATTCACAAGCAACAACCCAATAGACAGCCCTGTGGGAACACGTACGAGGGGCAGATTTGTGAAGAAATAATGGCCAACATGACAGTGGTAAATCTTTCTGATTATGTATTGACTAAAGACCAACTGGAAGTTTTATCTCTAGGATTATCATTCTGCCCTACGTCTGAGTTTGATTACACTGAAACTCGTATTGATTTATTTAGTTTTGTTAGGAAACTGAAACTTAAGAAATGGTTTGCTATTAACAAATCTAATAAACTGAGATCAGTTCCCAGCAACCCATCAGCCCTTACCATAGATGATATTGAAACATTGCATTTGGTTCACGAGTTGGCTGGGGTTGAGGGATGTAGTGATGACCCGTATGTTAATCTTGAGGATGTTAACATTGATTTAGAAATGGGAGCTGACACAGGTTTTAAACCCAAATCGGTCTTTATACCTCAGATCAGCAATGGCGCTATTAATTGTTTTGAGAAGGGTATGATGAATGAGCTATCTAAACTCGAAAGACATAAATCGTATGTGAGATCAAATTTGAAAAATCTCATAGAGTTGCACTGAAAGAATTAGAGACTAACACCAACGTAGTCATTAAGAAATCAGATAAAGGCGGTAACGTTGTAATTTGGCCTCTGTACATGTATCTTGAAGAGGCAACAATCAATTGTCCGATAACAATAGATACTGTATTTCCTCCAAAGGAGAGTATGATAAGGCCGTGAAAGATGTGTCCATTAAACTTATGGGGTGGAGGGACAGTGGTTTGTTGAATAAAGATGAATTTGCTTTTCTGGAGTGTAAGAACCCTAAAATTCCAGTGCTTTATCTTCTCCCCAAAATTCATAAAAATGCCATGAAGCCACCAGGGAGACCCATAGTGTCATCATGGGACAGCGTGCTCGAGAACACATCTAAGTATGTGGATCATTTTTTGCAGCCGCTGGTCCAAGCATTACCTTCGTTTGTGAAAGATACTAGTGATTTTTAAAGATTTATCAATAATATCAGCTGGGATGATAATTATTTGTTAATGAGTATGGACGTAAGTAGTCTGTACACATGCATTCCCCAAGAACAGGGTATTCAAGCCTGTAGGTTTTTCTGAAAAATAGATCGTTATCATTCCTCTTTCATACTGAAATGATTCTGGATATGATCCAGTTATGTCTGAGAAATAATTTCTTCTTATTTAATAATAAGATGTATAGACAAATCCAGGGGACGGCGATGGGAACTTGCTTCGCCCCCAGTTTTGCAGGATTATACCTCGGCTGGTGGGAGGAGCAGGTTGTCAGTAAGACCAGACAATTTTCTGACCACGTCGTCCTCTGGTTGAGGTACATTGACGATATCTTCTGTGTGTGGAATGGCACTCCAGGTCCAGGCACGGGAGTTCGTGGATGTCCTCAATCAGAATGATCTGAACTTGCAATTTACCAGCGAAACTAGCAAAAGCACCATCGAATTCCTTGATCTTAAACTTGAGATCAATGACCACAAAATCAGCAGTAGGTTATTCAGAAAGGCCACGGCAGGAAACAGTTTGCTGCACGCCAACAGCTGCCACCCCAGAAACCTTATTCGCAGCATTCCTTTTGGCGATTATTGAGAGCCAAGAGGAATTGCAGTACAGAAGAGAGCTATCAAACCGAAAAATTGATTATGACCAACAGATTCTTGGCACGGGGATACAATACAAATCTGATCAAGGAAGCAACTGAAAAGTGGAGAAAATCAATAGGGATGATTTATTGTTTCCCGAATCTGGCATGAATATAGTGGAGAAAAAGAGCCGATAAGGTTCATTACCAAGTACACTAATCAAGCCTGGGAGGTTAAGAAAAGTCTTAACAAGTTTTGGCAGGTCTTAAGGAATGATGATGATTTAAGAGAATATGTGTGTGAATATCCGTCCCTCACATTCAGAAAACCCCGTTCATACGGGATAGTTTGAGTAGAAATATGCTGCCGGGCAATACTAAGTGTATGGACATTAAGGGTTTTTACGTGTAACCAATGTAAAGCTTGCAAAGTTCAGTACAAGTTTCAAATCCATTAAACTCTGCAATGATAAGGCTCCCTTTGTGATTAATAAACATGTGAATTGTAACACCGAGTACGCTGTTTACGCATTAAGGTGCCCTTTAACAAATTCTATATAGGTAGCACCATTCATAAAGGCAAAAAGAGAGTGTTAGAACATCTCAGGGCAATTAAGAAAAATGACAAAGTGTATCCAGTTGCCCGACACTTTAGTGAGTTGCATAATCAAAATTCCAACCTTCTTAGATTCTGTGTCCTTGACTGTATTCCACCAAGGTCAAGAGGGAGCAATAGGACTACTGGAGCTTAGGAGGCTTGAATCAAAAATGATTATTAGGTATAATACTCTGGCTCCCAAAGGGCTGAACCTTGATGAAGAGATGTCCGTACACTTATGATGTTTTCATTTTTAAAGTTTTAATGTTTATATGGTCTCCTGTTCTGTCTTAAAGATTTAGTGTTCAGTTACACTCACAATACATGCACTTTTATATTTGATTGTTTTTAATATATCATCATCTTTGTCTGATTTTTACAGATGACGAATGGGAATGATGAGAAGCATGAATTTGAAATGTCTTGTACAGCGTAATTTATGCAACGTGATATCTAGGCTCACTTGAGCATGACTGTTTTGGGACATTAACATAACGTTGAACCCATAGGGGTTGCTGTTGAGGATTATCGTGGTTTTAAATAACTCCGATCATTGACTGAATTCAAGGGTTACAAAAATGATATGCCCACTGGGGCTTAATTGTGAGCGTTTACCTAATGATAGATCTGATTTTTCACCTATCCAATATGTATTGTTTCATTAATTTAATATGAAGTGCAACATGATGAGTTTTGTGTAATCACACTGTTGAAATGATGATAGGCCTTTTGGCGGTATTGATATAGGAGTTGGTCTCTGATATTCAGTGGATTATTATGCCCTTAATGAAGGATACATTGAGTTATTTATGCACTATGTGAATTATCATGTCTTATCTTATTCAATTATTATGAAATTATATTTGGGTGTCAGCAATCCACTATGTACAATGAGACAAATGAATTACACTGCATTTGCGTTAACACTGAGCCTTTAGAACCGATTTATTTGACCATTAATTTTAGCGGTTATACATTTATTTATCATCATGCTTCCGTTATTTTCCAATTGTTGAAATATTTGATGAATGTTGTTGAAACTTTATTTGTCAAGATGATGATCACTAGTATGTTTTCTATATTCATTGCACGTTAGTAGCACTGTTGCTTTAAATGAAACTGACGATTCACTTACTCTTGCCCGTGACAAAGGAGTGAGGAAACTCAGCAGCGTCGGACCTAGTGTTGTCAATAAACACGCTCTTTACTTGTGGCCACGGCTCCAGTGTTGGTTTCTACTTCTATCCAAGAGTTACGCATTGGATTTTGTGCGGATTTATGGGGGTGGCTACCCCTGCCGTGTGCCCGCCGTAGAAGTGGCTTGGGTTTAGCCAAACGAAACTGTGGATATATATATATATATATATATATATATATATATACATACAAACGAAAACTCCTCACAATGAATCCTGTGAGAAAGATGAGTCACTCCGGTTTTGGGTAATTGTTTTTGCAAGATTTATTGGCACAAAAGACGCGTTTCAACTTCCTCGCGAAGTCTTGGTCACATGACCAGGTGCAAAGTTCATTCAGTGTTATAGTGAAGCGTGACACACGACGCAGTGTGCAAAGAACATAGACAACAGACTGTATGGATTCACGATGTGATTAAAGTGAAAACATAAATTTAAATAAATAAATGAGTCATTATATTTGCCAATTAGTACATACTGTCTTGATGTACATTCATTTTTTATATATATGGTTCTGTCAACAAAAGTTTGATTGAAAAAAAAACATTGAATATTAAACATGCATATCCTATATTGTCATGAAGTCATGATGCGCTATTTTTTCCCCTCAACAAGTCAAGTAGGCGCCTGATTTTACAAGGCTCCTCAGTCCAATGTGACCCACAAGGAGGCAGACCCAAGGTTTCAAATGGAAGCCCACAATTACAAAATTACAAATTGTTGAATGGGTGTAGTATCCTAAGTTACTAATCTTTTCATAGAGGGGAGGGGAGGTGATACCCAAAGTTTTTTTTCGCGCTTGGCGGTCGAACAACGGTGTAACTGACCCACTGGACTTTCTTAAAACACGCAATGTACAACTTCTAGAGCATACAAGGATGATCCTCCAAATGATTGAGATATGTTTAACAGAAAAAGTGTTCATGTTTAATGGCATTTGGTACAAGCAAATACAGGGCACTTCCATGGGCACCTGCTTCAACCCCAGCTACTCCAACCTCACGGTGGGCTGGTGGTAGAAGCAGATGCTATTGAGTGAGGAAATGGAACCCTGGACCAGGATGGTCAATTTGTGGCTTAGATATATTGACGATATTTTCTTTGTTTGGGAGGGAAGAGAATGTGATCTGATGACATTTGTGATGGAGTTGAACAGCAATAATTTGAATCTGAAATTCACAATGCAACACAGTTGCCATCCACCTAACTTCAGATGGAGTATCCCCTATGGAGAACTTCTCCGAGCAAAGCGTAACTGCAGCTCTTATGTTGCTTATGAAAGAACCAAGAAAGACATGTTGAACAGGTTCAGAGAGAGAGGGTATTTCACTAAGATGTTACGCAAGGGAGTCACTATGGTAGATAACACTAAGAGGTATGAGGCCCTGTTCAAACCACCAAAACCCAAAACAGGTAATAACAATAACACTGACCCAGTGAGATTCATCACTACATTCAATACACAGGCAAGAGACTTCAACATTATCTTGAAAAATGATGGAATATCCTAACACAGGATCCCCTGTTAAAGGTAAAACTTGGTGGAGCACCCTCCATTGCTTACAGAAAGAACCTATCTCTGAAGGATCTCCTAGTCAATAGCAACTTAAAACAACGTAAAACTAACTGGTTAGAACAAGGTGGAGGTTTCCTCAAGTGTAAGAAGTGTAAGGCCTTTAGCCACAGTGAGAATATCACCATAGTGACACTCAAAAGGGCGAAGACACAATGGAAAATTCAGAGATCAATCTCATGTGGGACTGAGTTTGTTGTCTATGTAATCACTTGTCCGTGTAACAGTGGTACATTGGATCTACCACTTTTCCAGTGAAAAAGCGAATTTTAGAGCACTGGAGGGCAATCACTAACCATGAATTCAGTTACAGTACAGCGAAACACTTTCATGAAGTCCACAACAGTGACTGGACATTAGGCAGATTCTTCGGGCTAGACACAGTACCGAAAAACCATAGAGGAGGAAACCGTGTCCAAGCACTACGTAGACTTGAATCTCGTTTCATTTTGCAAGCAGGCAGTTTGGTTCCTACTGGGTTAAATAATGACGAGGAATTGCACTTGCATTTGTGAACAAACCATATGGCGGAACCCCCCTTGACCGGACTCCATTAGTTCAGGAGTTGTTCTTGACATGATTTTAACCTGTTGTGTAATTACATTATCGTTTGTACTGAGACTTTGCTGGAAATTGCCTTACACACTGTCCATATCATTTTATAGTTTTTTTTTATTTGTACACAACTTTATTGACAATGTATTTCCTGTCTAGCGCTTTACATATTGCTTGTTGTCTTGAGTGAAATGTGATGAAAATAGATTCTGGAGACACCATATTTGATCTGCAGCCCGTTTACAATGAGTGAGAGAGAATTTTGGGAGGTTTTCCATGTTGGCACCTGAGCCAAACAGATTTTCGACCAATGACTACTGAAGTGTTAACTCCAACGATGTCTTTTATTTTGTTTTCTTAACAGAAACCTGGGTAGCAGCACATCACGGAGAGTAGCCACCCTCTTACAGCTAAGAGCATGAAGGGTAGAGGGGCGTTCACTTTACGTACCTCTTCCCCTCGTTTTGGACAGTCACCGAGTGATATCAGGTAGCACTTGATGTGCACAATATATTCTTGTCTTAAATCTGCCCATAAGACCTCCGGTCAGTTACAACGTTGTTCGACCGCCAAGCGCGAAAAAAAACTTGGGGTATCACCTCCTCTCCCCTCTATGAAAAGATTAGTAACTTAGGGTACTACTCCCATTCAACAATTTGTAATTCTGGGCTTCCATTTGAAACCTTGGGTCTGCTTCCTTGTGGGTCACATTGGACTGAGGAGTCTTGTAAAATCAGGTGCCTCCTTGACTTGTTGAGGGGAAAAAATAGCGCATCATGACTTCATGACAATATAGGATATGCATGTTTAATATTCAATGTTTTTTTTTTTTCAATCAAACTTTTGTTGACAAAACCATATATATATAAAAATGAATGTACATCAAGACAGCATGTTCTAATTGGCAAATGTAATGACTCATTTATTTATTTAAATTTATGTTTTCACTTTAATCACATCGTGAATCCGTACAGTCTGTTGTCTATGTTCTTTGCACGCTGCGTCGTGCATCACACTTCACTATAACACTGAATGAACTTTGCACCTGGTCATGTGACCAAGACTTCGCGAGGAAGTCGAGACGCGTCTTTTGTGCCATTAAATCTTGCAAAAACAATTACCCAAAACTGGAGTGGCTCGTCTTTCTCACAGGATTCATTGTGAGGAGTTTTCGTTTGTATGTATGAGCGGAGGTGTCCGCTACCGAACCCCGAACCGCCTGGATGGGCGTTGTTTGTTCGCCGGTTTGCCGTTTGGATTTCATAAAGGAAACGCCCGCCGGCTGCTGACTCGCAAGGAAAGAAACCTTGTTTTCGAGGATGTGGACCCCAGGGATTAAGGTTTCGGCATCCAAGAAGACGTCTGCCGACACCCGAGTATCCCGCACTACGAAGCACGGTCAGTTACTCGCTAACGGAGATTGTGAGAGAGTCACTCCAGGGTACGCCGGGCCAGAGCTGCCAAAGGCGCGGATTTTGGGGAAAAGAAATGATCATCGGATCATCTGAATGCAAAATATAACAACAATGGCAAGTGAGTTTTTAAAGGGCCCGGAGGCATCCGCCAACCTGATTTTCAAAAAGAACACAGAAAGCACAGGAAACGTCTTGCATCTGCCAAATGAGGAACAAGCATCACCGAACGTAAGGCAAAGAGGGAATTTGCTAGAAAGACTGAGACACAAGGAGGTGAGCAGGTGGTGGGAGGCTACCTCTTTGCAAAACTATTTAGAAGTAAATTGGATCCCTAGAGGACTAAGGATCTTCATTATCCCCACTTTAAATAGCCCCAAACCACAGTTACTTAAAGACTGGACCGATAATACAAATGCCTGCTCTAGAACAATGCTCCAAATTCTCATCAAAAACGCATGGGAAGAACATAAGGAACTTATGCAACAAATAAAGTCCATTAGTGATGACCTAAACAAAGAGACAGACCACACCGAAGTAAAGAGAACCCTCTCAACTATCGAAGATAGAATGAAGAATTTCGAAAAAGAGGTTGTTGAGTGAAAACAAAGGAAATTCCAACGTGATGAGAGAGATTATAATGCAGGAAGGATTCTTACATTAGTCAGGAAATTTGACAGTAAGAGCGGACATGGCGAAGGACAAAGCACTCGGCGTAGTGGACAAGAGAACATATTTTTCCAAGGCACTGCGCCTCATACAGAGGAATCTAGAACAGTCGCAAAGGGGAAAACAAAGAGGAAGAGGCCGAGGAGGCAAAACAAGAGCCAAAGAAGACGAAGACGCCGGAGAAAAGAGCAGCAGCACTGGCATGGGAACACGAGGCCAGAACGCAAAGAGACTATGATGGAGGGCAACGTACAACAACTAACGGTAATGAATCTCTCTAAACGAACTATTACCGAGACAGAGGAACAGATCCTTAAGTTGGGTCTGTCCTTCTGCCCCACTAGACCTCTTGTTTATGCGCAGACAAGAATTGACCTTTACAAATTTGTGCGTAAGCTAAAGTTATTTAAAATACATTCTGTACGAAAGAAAGATCACACACATCCAGTGAGAGGGTCAGATGAAAGTCATCTGTCCACTTTGTCAACCTTAAATATCGAGGATATTCAAACATTGAGCTTACTACATGACCTCAGCGACCAAACACTGGGGATTGAAACTAGTGTAGCAAGTGGCACCACCTTTAGACCTACATCCAAGTACATACCCCAAACACCCAAGGATAACATAGATGTGTTTCATGAGGCTGTGATTCTAGACATACTCAAACTTAAAAACAGAACACCCAGTAGGCAGAATTTGACAAAGGAACAATGGTTAGCCATCACGACACTTCAGAAAGATGAAAACATAGTTATCAAACAATCTGATAATAGTGGCAAAATTGTTGTTATGGACAGAGACAAATATATCCAAGAGGCACATAGACAACTGAGCAATACTAAATGTTACGAAAGGGTAGATAGATCATATCTTGGTACCTTGCAACACAGATACTTTGACCTTCTGAATAAATGGTCTGACGACCCACTTCTTAGTTGGGACAAACGGCAGTTTCTACAGAATGAAACACCCACCACACCAACCTTTTATTTCTTACCCAAAGTTCATAAGAACAGTACCAACCCGCCCGGATGCCCCATCGTTTCCTCCAAGAACAGACTACTAGAAAACACCTCTATCTATGTAGATCATTTCTTGTTTGCATATGTCAAAGACCTGAGCTCTTATGTAAGGGACACAAAGTATTTCCTGCAGAAAATCCAAAAACTACACTGGGGGAAGATCACTGGATGGTCTATCTCGATGTCAAGAGCTTATACACTAGTATTAGACACACGGATGGTCTCAGAGTCTGCCAGGATTTTCTTAAAACAAGCAATGTACAACTTCTAGAGCATACAAGGATGATTCTGTAAATGATTGACATATGTTAAACAGAAAACGTGTTCATGTTTAATGGCAATTGGTACAAGCAAAGACAGGGCACTTCCATGTGCAAATGCTTCGCCCCCATCTATGCCGACCTCACGGTGGGCTGGTGGGAGAAGCAGGTGCCATGGAGTGAGGAAATGGAACCCTGGACCAGGATGGTCAATTTGTGGCTCAGATATATTGACAATATTTTCTTTGTATGGGAGGGAAGAGAATGTGATCTGATGACATTTATGATGGAGTTGAACAGCACTAATTTGAATCCAAAATTCACAATGCAACACAGCCAAACCACAATTGATTTTCTCGATCTCACATTGAAAGTCCATGAGGGCAGCTTATCAACAGACCTCCATAGAAAGCAAACTGCGGGGAATTCCATTCTACATGCAGCCAGTTGCCATCCTCCCAACTTCAGATGGAGTATCCCCTATGGAGAATTTCTCTGAGCAAAGCGTAACCTCAGCTCTGATGTTGCTTATGAAAGAACCAAGAAAGACATGGTGAACAGGTTCAGAGAGAGAGGGTATTCCACTAAGATGTTACGCAAGGGAGTCACTAAGGCAAATAACACTAAGAGGGATGAGGCCCTGTTCAAACCACCAAAACAGGTAATAACAATAACACTAACCCAGTGAGATTCATCACTACATTCAATACACAGGCAAGAGACTTCAAGCTTATCTTGAAAAAACGATGGGATATCCTGACACATGATCCCCTGTTAAAGGTAAAACTTGGTGGAGCACCCTCCATTGCTTACAGATAGAACCTATCTCTGAAGAATCTCCTAGTCAACAGCCACTTCAAACAACGTAAAACTAACTGGTTAGAACAAGGTGGAGGTTTCCGCAAATGTAAGAAGTGTAAGGCCTGTAGCCACAGTGAGAACATCAGCATAGTGACACTCAAAAGGGCGAAGACACAATGGAAAATTCGGAGATCAATCTCATGTGGGACTGAGTTTGTTGTCTATGTAATCAATTGTCCGTGTGACAAGTGGTACATTGGATCTACCACTTTTCCAGTGAAAAAGCGAATTTTAGAGCACTGGAGGGCAATCACTAACAATGATTTCAGTTACAGTACAGCAAAATACTTTCATGAAGTCCACAACAGTGACTGGACACTAGGCAGATTCTTCGGGCTAGACACAGTACCGAAAAACCATAGAAGAGGAAACCGTGTCCAAGCACTACGTAGACTTGAATCTCGTTTCATTTTGCAAGCAGGCAGTTGTTTCCAACTGGATTAAATAATGACGAGGAATCGCACTCGCATTTGTGAACAAACCGTATGGCGGAACCCCCCTTGACCCGACTCCATTAGTTCAGGAGTTGTTCTTGACATGAATTTAACCAGTTGTGTAATTACATTATTGTTTGTATGTAGACTTTGCTGAAAATTGCCTTACACTGTCCATATCATTTTATAGTTTTTTCATTTTTTTTCAGTTTTTTTCGATTTGTACAAAACTTTATTGACAATGTATTTCCTGTCTAGCGCTTTCGCTTTACATATTGCTTGTTGTCTTAAGTGAAATGTGATGAAATAGATTCTGGAGGCACCATATTTGATCTGCAGCCCGTTTACAATGAGTGAAAGAGAATTTTGGGAGGTTTTCTATGTTGGTACCTGAGCCAAACATATTTTCGACCAATGACTACTACAGTCTTAACTCTAACGATGTCTTTTATTTTGTTTTCTTAACAGAAACCTGGGTAGCAGCACATCATGGAGAGTAGCCACCCTGTTACAGCTAAGAGCACGAAGGGTAGAAGGGCGTTCACTTTACGTACCTCTTCCCCTCTTTTTGAACAGTCACCGAGTGATATCAGGTAGCACTTGATGTGCACAATATATTCTTGTCTTAAATTTACCCATAAGACCTCGGGTCAGTTACAACGTTATTCGACCGCCAAGCGCGAAAAAAAACTTGGGGTATCACCTCCCCTCTATGAAAAGATTAGTAACTTAGAGTACTACACCCATTCAACAATTTGTAATTTTGTAATTGTGGGCTTCCATTTGAAACCTTGGGTCTGCCTCCTTGTGGGTCACATTGGACTGAGGAGCCTTGTAAAATCAGGCACCTCCTTGACTTGTTGAGGGGAAAAAATAGCGCATCATGACTTCATGTCAATAAAGGATATGCATGTTTAATATTCGATGGTTTTTTCAATCAAACTTTTGTTGACAAAACCATATATATAAAAAATGAATGTACATCAAGACAGTATGTACTAATTGGCTAATGTAATGACTCATTTATTTATTTAAATTTATGTTTTCACTTTAATCACATCGTGAATCCATACAGTCTGTTGTCTTTGTTCTTTGCATGCTGCATCGTGCATCATGCTTCACTATAACACTGAATGAACTTTGCACCTGGTCATGTGACCAAGACTTCGCGAGGAAGTCGAAATGCGTCTTTTGTGCCATTAAATCTTGCAAAAACAATTACCCAAAACTGGAGTGGCTCGTCTTTCTCAGAGGATTCATTGTGAGGAGTTTTCGTTTGTATATATGAGCGGAGGCGTCCGCTACCGAGCCCCGAGTCGCCTGGATGGGCGTTGTTTGTTCGCCGGTTTGCAGTTTGGATTTCATAAAGGAAACGCCCGCCGGCTGCTGACTCGCAAGGAAAGAAACCTCGTTTTCGAGGACGTGGACCCCGGGGATTAAGGTTTCGGCATCCAAGAAGACGTCTGCCGACACCCGAGTATCCTGCACTACAAGGCACGGTCAGTTACTCGCTAACGGAGACCGTGAGAGAGCAGGCCAGGGTACGCCGAGCCAGAGTTGCCGAAGGCGCGGATTTTGGGGAATAGAAACGATCATCGGATCGTCTGAACATGAAATATAACAACAATGGCAAGTGAGTTTTTAAAGGGGCGGGAGGCATCCGCCAACCTGATTTTCAAAAAGAACACGGAAAGCAAAGAAAACGTCTTGCATCTGCTAAATGAGGAATTATATATATATATATTGCATTTAGTGGTTCCTTCCGGATTGAGGACTCCACGGAACTCCGATGCCAGTAAAAGCATTTATTTTGCCTGCTTTGGCAAAGACAGTCACGCCAACACGTTTCGGTGCTCACATGCACCTTGGTCACCACGCGTGACCAAGGTTCGTGGGTAGCTTGTTTTACTGGCTCCTTGTGCCTTTCTTCTCCTCTACTGACTCCTGGTGCTCTTTTCCTGCTGGTGGGGGCATCTTGTGCAGCCCCTCTTTTACCAGTCATCAGGGCACCCACCTACCCACAGTCTCAAGCCCCATAAGCCTCTTCGCTGTCTTGCTTGGCACTTAGCGTATCTGCAACATAGACCAGATCTTCCCCCTATGAGTCCTCAGGGAGAATAAGGCAGGCAGCACCACTGCCCCTCGAGTGACGCATCTAATCCTGGGGTTCAGCTGGAGGCAAAGTCCTTTGCAGGGCATCAGGTGGCTTCTCCTTCCAGTTTTCCATGGTTCTGCTGCCATTGCCTCCCAGGTCCAGGGTCTCATGTTCCCTGTCTCTCCCTTGAACAGAGGTTTATAAGTGTGGGTGAAACATTCTTGTTGACAGGCACCACTGGCAAGCCCTAAGATGCCACATCATCCCTCCAGCCCTGTCCTACCCTTAATGTACAGCATTCTTGTACAATCCAATATGACAGAACCAATCTTCCTATGGTCATAGCTTGTGTGCCAACCCAGAACTGTGGCTATTATAATGGGAAAACCCTCCCTTGTGGCCACTCAAAACTGGTTCTGGGGAGTTCCCCCTCCCACAGAACTTTAGAATCAAGTTGGCTAGAGGGAGAAAGGAAGGGGGAAGGCCTGGTGTCAGGTTCATCTGCTTGAGACTGAGTAGGCTTCTTAGAAGATTAACAAGTCATTGGGCAAACCTCCCCACATCCAATCCCTTTATCCTTTGTCTGTGAGTAATCCACATCTCACCACAGGGGGCCCTCCAGTTGCCAGGGGGCAGTTAAATACTTACAATCTTTGGGCCAAAAATGTGTAACTCATTAAAAGTACATGTTGCTAAATAGGCAAAATTAGATTTTTACATTAAATTGGATTTTGAATAACTATAAAAATGAGTCCTTGAATTATGTCTCTAACTGCTACCAAACCGAATTTGGCATTTATTAAGTGTAACATTGTTGCCCAGTGTTTCCCTATGGAAGCAGCCAGTCATGCATCCTGCCTTTATGAGCGATAAGGCCTACTAGAGGTGACTTACGAATATTTCAAAGGAAGGTTGAGACCTGTCAGAAAGAGGATATTTTGACAGGTTAAATTTCCAGTTTAAAACTGCTATAGGCATGCTACCTGTGTGCAACTACCAGGCTACGCCCGGTATTCTCTCACATGCATCCCACACATGTGCACACACGTATTCAACTGTACCCAGCCCAGGTGCCCTTTACCCTAGTTGCACTGGAAGAGCCTTATCTTAAAAGGCAGACACTGGTGGTAAACACGCTTAGTCCAATTAACATAAAATTACTATGAGTGAGACTCACCCACAGTAAAGGTCCAAAAACCAGGTGATCAAAAGCAAATATGTACAGTCTTCACTCCTATGCACAACTTCTCATGCAGAGCCAACCACTCCAAACACTCAAGACCTCTTAGGACAGTAAGCAGCTACTATGTACAATCTTCACCCTGTAGCAGAGCTTTTATAAATAGTTGACTTTTAAGAACAATCAACAAGACATTCCATAGGAAAAGCATTTTCTTTTCCTAATAACTTTGGCGCCATTTGATGAATCCTCATGAAACTTTCCCCCCAAAAACTTCTTTCACCTCAGATCCAAAGTGCAAAGTTTCTGTATGATCCTCGTCAAGCAGGGGCCGAGAAAAAATGGGGGAGGTCCCCAAATATATTTTCCCTATTCATTTTTCCATGGTAAATGTAGGCATAGTTACAGACCAAACGGCTGAATGGATTTACACCAAATTTGGCAGGAAGCTAGATCTTGGTCCAGAGAGCATGCCTTTTGTAATTTGGTGTGAATCCGCACAGTAGTTTTTGAGTAATTAAGCCTCAAACACTTTGTATATTTTACATTGTGGAGGATCCACAGAGCTGACAGTTCTCAAAATGTGATCTGGTTGGCTACCACCACATCAACAACGATGTGGCGGCAGCTATTGTAGGACTCAGGATCCAGTCTTGAGTCCTTGATTTTTTTTTTAAATAGATAGAAGGGGGCAAGCTAGGGATACCCTGCCTCCCGTGGGCTGGTGGGGTGGTCCCAGAGGGACACCCCTAGGGTAAAAAGATGCAATCAGATACTTAAGGGAGAGGGGCTCATGACCCCCCTTCCCAAGCCCCTTGGATGCCCTGGAGACCTTATCCCCAGCGCTGTCTTATTCACTAAGGGGAGGGGGCACACTCCCCTCCTCCCCAAGCCTGAAAAGGCTGCATTGACCCTATCCCCAAGGCCCTATACTAAAAACGGGGAGAGGGCCCAAAGCCCCCCTCTCTGAGCCTGAATAGGTCCCGGGGACCCCATCTCCTGGAGCTGGCTCACTAACTGTGTTCTGGGGAGCCCACACCCAGCACACAATAGATTCCCTGCCCAAAGGAGTTCAGTCAGGGAAGGCTTGCCTGCTCCCACCGGTTGGGAGCAAACATGTGTTCCCCTGCCAGCACTAGTGACATAACAATAGCCCCCTCATCAGCTGGGCTATGGGGGCCCCTGAGCTCAAGGGGGCCCCCTCTGGCACTGTGCATGGGTGGCAGGCCCCTGGCCTGAGACCTCCTGACTTGGTCCAGAGTGTGGGGGAAATCTCTATGTACTTTGCAGGCCCCCCAAGTTTCGTTATGCCACTGGCCTGCGCTCTTGAGGACAAGGAATCTCAGATCGCTCCCCCCCCCCCACTGGTGAGAGCAGTGAAAAACACCTGCTCCAGCCAGATGGGAGCAGTGCCAGTTCCCGCTGCACCCAGAATGGGTGCATGCAGGGAGATGTAAGGCCGCAGGGGCCCTGGGGCTCCCCCCTAAGCCTCCAGCATACTGTTTTGTGGGTTCCCTGAGTGGGCATCAAAGCACTCAAGTAAGACCCCGAGGATTGGGTCCCCAGGGCCACTATCAACTCTGGGAAAGGGGGCTGCACTCCCTTCTCCTCTTAAAAAACATAAAGGCCTCAGACTATGGGGTCCCCAAGGCCTGTAGTAGCTGGGGGGGGGCCATATTCCCTCTCTTCTTTAAGTATATGTTTTAGCCACTGGGATGGGGTCCCCAGGGCCATTATTGGTTTTGGGAGGGGGACAGCATGCCCCCAACCCTTTAAAAAAGCAGCCCTGGGTGGTGGGGTCACCAGGCCCGTAAAGGCTTGGGGAGGGGGCAGCGCATCCCCTCCTCTTAATTAAAGAAAACAGCCCTGGGCATGGGTTCTCAGGCCCCTAAAGGTCCCCCTCCCCAATATTATTTTTTTAATTGCCATCTTCCATCGGCACCCATGATGAGTGCTGGCAGGAGAGCCAGCATGGCTTATGAGGCCCTCGAGCTTCCCCGTGGCCCCCACCAAAAACAAAGGATCTCGGTGTCCTGGTTGGGCACCAGCACGACCATACTAAATCCTAAAAAATGAATAATAAATGAGCGGCAGCAGCTGCTCATTTATTATTCACTGCTTCTATGGGTTTGAGTGTGTGTATATGTAAATATCATTTTAAATATCAAATTAATTTAATCGATTTTTTTAAATGTCAAATTGATTTAATCTATTTAACATTAATTCTTAAATTTCTATGGAGTCATATTTTAATTCTCTGCCTCCATTGTTGTCTGTTGAAGTGTTAAAGTGCCAGTGGCTGGCCATGTGTGATGTTTCACTTACTCCAAGCATGGGCAGGAGTACATATGAGCCCTGTTTTCACACCTCTGAAGCTATAGTAAGTTTAGGTTAAGGATGGGCGGGGCTCATGGAGTTGTACACCGCGGAATTCCACGTAGTAGCACAAACATTCGAGAGATTCCGTGGAGTTTGTCCCACCCGCATAGTCCCCCTCCCTCTAATTAGTAATTATTAGGCAGAGCTGTGGCCAGGGCTGGAATCACAGTGCTCACTGGGGTAGTGTGCATCAAAGTAAAGATTCCACCCATTGAAACAAATTGTAATATATCTGTTAACAGAAATTAGAAAATACTACTTGGTAACCAGGCAAGAAACCAAAGGGCCGGGCGCTCAACTAAAGTATTGGGCAGTGTGAAGATACACGAATAGGTAGAGGTTGGTGCTCAAGGGGGAGAGGGATTGGTTACCAATTCAACCTCATAAATCCCCACACGAGAAGGGATATAGCAAGAACAAAGGGTCTGCCCCAAGCACACAAAAGGTCAATGTTTTTAGTCCAATATAGTTAAGAAAGTCTTTATGTGTTGTTCTAAGTTCCGTTTCTTTATTCAGGTATCCAGTATTCACAATTCAATCAGGTAATATTTCCAAGACACAGCTTGATGCAATGGTATAATCACAAAAACCAGCCAACACGTGTTTCGTCGTGTGTCGTAACACACAAAAGACTTCTTCAAGGCTGATAATTTCGCCAGTTAATTACACTAGTCAATCTGGATAGACTTCCGTGAAAAAAAATGTGTTTTGAAATCCTTCTAACTTTCTGAAATAATCCCTGCAAGCGATGAAAGTAAACGACGTATGTGAGACTACTTTCAAATTTTCAAATCTTCCACCTACTGAGGACCTGCACGGTACAGCACTAATTATATACCAGATCGCACACGACACACGCATAGAAGTAAAGGTGTAGGTAATGTATATTTGTAAGGTTGTAGGGCAGATCACGAGTTCATGACCTGTAAGGGTTCCCCGTGCAGGAAATCCCTCCGGTTGGAAGATTTTAAAATTTGAAAGTAGTCCCACAAACATCGTTTACTTTCATCACTTGCAGGGATTATTTCAGCAAGTTAGAAGGATTTCAAAACACATTTTATTTTCACTGAAGTCTATCCAGATTGACTAGTGTAATTAACTGGCGAATTTATCAGCCCTGAAGAAGTCTTTTGTGTGTTACGACACACGACGAAACACGTGTTGGCTGTTTTTTGTGATTATACCATTGCATCAAGCTGTGTCTTGGAAATATTACCTGATTGAATTGTGAATACTGGATACCTGAATAAAGAATCAGAACTTGGAACAACACATAAAGACTTTCTTAACTATATTGGACTAAAAACATATCCGTTAACAGTACTGGCCTGCTTCTGGGGCTTAGTTTGTAAACATCAGTACAGCGTGAGACACAACCCCAACCAGTGGAGAAACTCGAGTACGCACCATGTGACCTCGGATGGGAAAAGTACTCTAGTCACGTTCTTTCACACCATGCCCAGTCCGACCCTGCAGCCCCAGCCCGGACCCTCCTTTACCTGAACATAGAACCTCTTCATCACGGCCTTCACCCACTCCATCGTCTTGCAGTTGTTGTGGGCTCCCACCTGCTCTCTGGTCTCCTGTGGCCGCACTTTCTGTCCATGCTCAGCACTATTCTAGGGTGCTGCAGCTCTATTCTCTATGCCTCCTCCGCTTCCTCCTCCCTGCTGCTAGTGTTCACTGCTCACTGCTTGCTCTACCCTCAGCAGCCTTCACAGCTGCCATGTCATGAATCACATGATGGCAGTGACACCCTACTGGAACTAGCCTCAGCCTTTTCCACTCTGCTGCCAGGACACATGCACTTGAGTGGGGTTGAAAGGAGGGGGGGGCTTTGGAGAGAGCAGAGCTTGATGATAAAGAATAGTATAGGGGCAGTCCAAGCATCGAGCCGAACACGAAGAAGGTCGCTCAGTCAACACCTGACTAATTCCTGCTATGTTTTTCAGGACAATTATGAATGGGAAGACGCATGCCGTGGATGTAGAAGGTGACTTGATAAAGGCTTGTGCATCTCTATAAAGCATCTGATTGAACATTTATACTAGGGATTGGCACCACCTGCCAGTAAACTCCGCTACGTGGTGGTAACGGAGTTTTTTTGCCAAACTCCGCGTTCCAAGTGGAGAGCAGAGGGGGGAAAACTCTGCTAACTCCACCCGCGCAGCGGAGTTTATCACCCACAATTAGTTTAGATGTGTATTTTCTGAATTGCATTTTTTTCACTATTTTGTGGATATGTTTTTGTATTAGCATGTCTCTCCTAAAACCAACTCAAACTTCCCTACACATGCCATTTAGTAGTAGTCATTCCCCATTTTGCCACCACTCCCCCGGTTCCTCCCATATTTATTACCAAAATGTACAGCTAGGCTCCGCACAGAAAATATAGGAGAGGCAGAGGTATACAGCTGTATATTTGTGAATGGCAATTTGTATACATGAGTACTAGTACTGTAGTACCACTTTTCAAACGACTAAATGCAGTTTGTAAATCTGTAATGTGTATATATGTATATACAGTGTTTGTGGGTAGGTGGCTGGGTATTAGGCAGGGTCTAGGCCATGAGTGAAACCTCTTATTTTGGCTAAGAGCCAAAAGATATAACTAAACAAAATCGCTGAAAATACTTTGTTAAAGGGAAGTTAGGGTCCTTTGTTATGAAGAGGAATAATGTATGCTATTCAAAATCGAATAAAATGCTCCAAGAACTTCAGTGGACTGGAAAATATGGTTTTGATGATAAACCTATAAACCACTGAAATTTGCCGGTTGTGGTAAGCAAAGATACCATAGCTAATGGTCGCACGCACCATGTCACTGTGGTTCTGCATGTTTCCTTGTGATGCACAAACAACTTGCTCAATGGACTCAGTTAATCTAGCTCCCAGAGGCTTAATTACACTGTGCATCAGCACAGACTACACACACAATACCAAATACTGCCACCACTCTCACCCAGGAGTGGTCCCTATGGGGTGTGCTACCTAATTCCTCTTATGTCGTCGGTCTGCTGAAAACCTGCTAAGAGTAAACACAATCAAATGCATTATTTAATTGAGTTTACACGTATACCATCAACACACCACATTAAAATGCAATACTTTCCCAAAGGTAAATTCATTTTCGATTAAATTCACAAGGAAGCACGTTCACTGTCATTAGTCATTTTTTCAAGCAAAAATATCAATTACACGACTTTGGTATTTTTATAATGTTTTGAAACACCTCTCTGAAACACAGGCCGGGGTAGATGTACCTCCATTTGCAGAGGCGCTAAGCTAGTTGGCGTTGTGTCTGTGGGACTTTTATACTTTTAAATGTATAGCAAAGAGGCGCTACATTTTGAGCCAGGTTGCACGTGGCAACGGCCTGAACAGAATAGGAGTAAACCGACCCTATTATTTTGGATTCCCTATAAGTGGGGTGTTGACACTAGTTTCACACCTGTGAAACTAATCTCATACCTCAAAAGAACTATGAGAGAATGGTTAATGTGTAAAATATAAATTAATCAACATAGGAGTAAAGGCAAAGTAACGTCCAATCGAAGCACTAGGCCAACCTTACCTGTCAATCACTGGTCATGTCCGTCACTGTTCTGATTATTACTTTAATACCCAGAAGTCAGTGCGAGAGCTCTTGCTCACTTAAAGCAGCGCTCACGCGGCTGGCTTGGCTAGCATAAATAAAAGGCAGGGTCACCGCAAAGCTTTCATCTGAATTACCCCGAGGAGGGCAGCGTTTCTAAGAATCGCTTCACAAGATGCATTTCAGAGATTTCCAGTAAACTCCAGACGAAAACCTGTCCAGCTGGCTGGGTCATTCAGTTTAGTGACACACCCACCGAGAGCAGGAGGCCACCGGAGACTTACCTCGCTGCTTTCAAAACAAACAAAAAAAGCCGCGCATCATGAAGGGATAAAGCTTTGCTAATGTGCGAGCGCTATGGGGAATACAACGCTAACGGCCCACTCGGGAAGGCAAGGATCTTTTTAAGTTTCTTTATGGGAAGGCTTACACACAGGATTAGACAAAAGGGTTTTGGAGATCAGCGGAGAAATTACAACGGCTTTAAGGAAAGCAACATTACAGAGCTGGCTGATAACCTGAAGCCGTTTAAAAGAAGACGGCAATGTTTTCTCGTTAACCCTTAGTCACTTTTGTTTCTGTTGTGAACTGTGACTGCAAAAAAACAGCCCAGATATGTAAGCACAGATGTTTTTAAAAACAGGATGACCAGTGGCTAAGCATAGGTGTCATGAATATTATGCAAACGAGAAAAATAAGCCACCAACATCGTGGTTAGGTAGCAAAGAACTGTCATAATTGAGCACTTCACATTCTGTGGGCCCAGTGCCACTGCACCTGCTACACTATTTATAGTTGCGACCCAGAGTTATAGAACCAGCCATTTTAGCTGACATTTATTATGATTTATATGGGAGTGGGGGGGGGGAGAGGGCAAGTTCTTACAAATCATTGGTGTAAACTTAAAAAATAAATGAGTGAACCTATCCCTGATGCTTTACCATTCTTGATGTTGGTTACCATTTCCTCTGACTAAAGACAAGTGGATGGCTCTCCCCTCCTTAACCCCAGTGGCGGGAGCAGAGACCCATGCCATTAGAAGCCCTGAACAATGCTCCCGATCACTTGCATGGTGGTGAGAGGGTTGCCATTTTTCGCACTTGAAGGGATGGAGCAAAGCAAACACAAGGAAATGATGGACGGAGCGCTGAAACTTTTCAGACACTCACCCCCAGTCACAGATCTGGGTTGAATCCATCATCGTTCTTTAGCTCACTTCGTCACCCCAGTTCAGACACAGCTATATGCAAATCAGTCTTGACCCTGTGCCTCCTGGGAACAGTCCAGCCCGAACTGCTAAGCCATGTCTTCCCTGGACCGGAAACAAGCATTCTGGGACCGGTTTCGGGCTAACAGCCCTCATCAGCCAGGTTAGCTTGAATCCAGTGGCAAAGTGAGCAAGGGACCCACGTCTGGGCATACCCTACGAACTTAGGGCGAACAAAGCAAACACAAGGAGATGATGGACGGAGCGCTGAAACTTTTCAGACACTCACCCCCAGTCACAGATCTGGGTTGAATCCATCATCGTTCTTTAGCTCACTTCGCCACCCCAGTTCAGACACAGCTATATGCAAATCAGTCTTGATCCGAAAACAAGCATCCTGGGACCGGGTTCGGGCTAACAGCCCTCATCAGCCTGTCTAGCTTGAATCCAGTGGCAAAGTGAGCAAGGGACCCACGTCTGGGCATACCCTGCCAACTTAGGGCGAACAAAGCAAATACAAGGAGATGATGGACGGAGCGCTGAAACTTTCAGACACTCATCCCCAGTCACAGATCTGGGTTGAATCCATCATCGTTCTTTAGCTCACTTCGCCACCCCAGTTCAGACACAGCTATATGCAAATCAGTCTTGACCCGAAAACAAGCATCCTGGGACCGGGTTCGGGCTAACAGCCCTCATCAGCCAGGCTAGTTTGAATCCAGTGGCAAAGTGAGCAAGGGACCCACGTCTGGGCATACCCTGCCAACTTAGGGCGAACAAAGCAAACACAAGGGGATGATGGACGGAGAGCTGAAACTTTTCAGACACTCACCCCCAGTCATAGATCTGGGTTGAATCCATCATCGTTCTTTAGCTCACTTTGCCACCCCAGTTCAGACACAGCTATATGCAAATCAGTCTTGACCCTGTGCCTCATGGGAAGAGTCCAGCCCGAACTGCTAAGCCATGCCTTCCCTGGACCGGAAACAAGCATCCTGGGACCGGTTTCGGGCTAACAGCCCTCATCAGCCAGGCTTTTTTGAAACTTTTCAGACACTCACCCCGAGTCACAGATCTGGGTTGAATCCATCATCGTTCTTTAGCTCACTTGCATATAGCTGTGTCTGAACTGAGGTGGCGAAGTGAGCTAAAGAACGATGATGGATTCAACCCAGATCTGTGACTGGGGCTGAGTGTCTGAAAAGTTTCAGCGCTCCGTCCATCCTCTCCTTGTGTTTGCTTTGTTTGCCCTTAGTTGGCAGGGTATGCCAAGACATGGGTCCCTTGCTCACTTTGCCACTGGATTCAAGCTAGCCTGGCTGATGAGGGCTGTTAGCCCGAAACCGGTCCCAGGATGCTTGTTTCCAGGCCAGGGATGACATGGCTTGGCAGTTCGGACTGGACTGTTCCCATGAGGCACAGGGTCAAGACTGATTTTCATATAGCTGTGTCTGAACTGGGGTGGCGAAGTGAGCTAAAGAACGATGATGGATTCAACCCAGATCTGTGACTTGGGGTGAGTGTCTGAAAAGTTTCAGCGCTCCGTTCATCATCTCCTTGTGTTTGCTTTGTTCGCCCTTAGTTGGCAGGGTATGCCCAGACATGGGTCCCTTGCTCACTTTTCCACTGGATTCAAGCTAGCCTGGCTGATGAGGGCTGTTAGCCCGAAACCGGTCCCAGGATGCTTGTTTCCGGTCCAGGGAAGACATGGCTTGGCAGTTCGGACTGGACTGTTCCCATGAGGCACAGGGTCAAGACTGATTTGCATATAGCTGTGTCTGAACTGGGGTGGCGAAGTGAGCTAGAGAACAATGATGGATTCAACCAAGATCTGTGACTGGGGGTGAGTGTCTGAAACGTTTCAGCGCTCCGTCCATCATCTCCTTGTGTTTGCTTTGTTCGCCCTTAGTTGGCAGGGTATGCCCAGACGTGGGTCCCTTGCTCACTTTGCCACTGGATTCAAGCTAGCCTGGCTGATGAGGGCTGTTAGCCCAAAACCGGTCCCAGGATGCTTGTTTCCGGTCCAGGGAAGACATGGCTTGGCAGTTCGGGCTGGACTGTTCCCATGAGGCACAGGGTCAAGACTGATTTGCATATAGCTGTGTCTGAACTGGGGTGGCGAAGTGAGCTAAAGAACGATGATGGATTCAACCCAGATCTGTGACTGGGGGTGAGTGTCTGAAAAGTTTCAGCGCTCCGTCCATCATCTCCTTGTGTTTGGGATGGCGCAAAGCACCAGATGCAATCTGAGATGAAATGACAACAGAGGGTTGAAAGTAAAATGCTGATTTAGCCATATTTCTAAAAAAAAAAGGGAAGATCAGGACTGAGCATATATTCTCCACTCCATAAGTCATGCATACAGTGTTTGGGTATGAAACACAGACTTCCTGAAGAGTGAACCTCTTGACAAAGAAGTATTCTGGAGTCCATCCATACTGGCTCTATTTCACCATGGTTTGTGGATATCAGCAAGGATATTTATGAGTCAATTTTACACATCATGCATTTCAGTTTCATGTTTGTTGACCATTCTGAAGTCTGACAGAATTTCACTATACTCCAAGTCAATACACCTGGCCTTAAAAATTACTGCAATATAGATGCACACAGTCTATATGGGATAAAGTACCCTCTGCTATTCATTGTGAGGGTAATGCAATTCACCAAGGAGTTTCATAACCATATAGAGTGTAGTGTCATGTGAGTTAGAGATGAGGGGTCCCTTTTGGTTCCTGACAGACTCCGTAGAACAGTGACTTAAGTGCTTGGGTGTGGGTAATACAATTCATGATGTAGAATGTTCAGTTAATGGTTACACGCTGAGGAATAAAGAAATGTAATAGCAAGCTCAGTGTGTGGTGTGATCATTTGCATGTACCTGGGCTGGGGAGGACGCTACAACTGGCGAGGAGATAGGGGATTATGTAAACCCTGTGACTCAAAGAACTGATAGTGCCACCCGGAGAGTTTGTCATGGTCCAGCACATTGCTAGTGGGTGCCAGGTGTGCCTCAGCCGAAGAGAACATTTACGGTTAGCATATGTGGAGTCAAAGAGCCACTCCAGCCAGTGCATGGCCTGTGAAGAAAGTGAAGGCCTTACAGAAAGCTTGTTTGTCATCGGCTAGAAATTTGGTAGTAGAGTCAAGATAAGCGATACTGTGCCACAACTTGACACAGATCAGTCATTCATACTGTACGACAACGCTAAAGGCAGTGACAACGAGGTACAGAGAAGCAATAAAGACAGTGGTAGCTGAGTGCAAGAAAGTGCTAAAAGCAAAAACATTTGTGATGCAAAGAAACACTAAAGGCAGTTGAAACCAGATACAATGCAAAGAGGCAAGAAGGGTGAAGAACTTGTGTAAGAAACAAAGTTGCTACTCACTGCCAAAGAAGATGCCAGCACCTCACAACCAGAGATAGGGTATGACAACCCCAATGTCAGCATGCGGCTAGTGCTTAACAAAGGAACAAATGGGCAGAAGATGCTGCCTGAGCCGCATTCCTGAAACCATTGCCTCCCTTTGATACAGCAAAAAGCTAAATATTGGTCACTGATGGACTGCCTAGGTCAAAACCTTTGATGATTTCATTGATGCGCTGCAAGAAGCAAATGACAAAATATCTAAAAAAATTAGCGGGTGAAGTAGTAAAAGAAGTGATGAAGAAAATACCACAAGGTGATGAAGTAACATGCCGTCAAATCCAAGAGGCGTTAAACACCAACTTAAATCCAATACCGATGTCAACTATGAAAGGTACATTTTCAGTCAGGAAAGGCGGAGAGCTGGTGAAGTGATGGATGAGTTTATAGAAAGACTTGATTCACTCATCAAACATTTCAAGTTCAATGATGAGGAGGCCATGCGTCTCAGAGTAATTGATGGTTGTCTCTCCGATTCCTTCAGACCACAAATGCTGAAAGAGACACTCAGCTTGGAGCAAGTACTCATGGCTGCCAGAGTGAAAGAAAGAGCTGACAGACAAGCGGCTAACATAGATGCCAGAATGGCCAAAAATGATTCAGCCCTGAGTGTGAAAAGTGAGCCAAAATACAAGATAGAAGGCTATAAAGTTATGCCTCCAAAGAAAAAAAAGTTGTGTTTTTGATGTTGATTTTCCTTTCTACATGAAGGTTAATGTCTTGCCTTTGGACAGAAATGCAAAGGCTGCAGGAAAGAGAACCATTTAGTGATGGTTTACAAAGTGAGGGACAGAATTAGTGCATCACTTAGAGAAAACAAAATAGAGGAAAGATCAACTGTGTCATGTCGAGAAAACAAAATGGATGTCAGAACATTACAGACACGTTGTTCTGTGCAATGCAATAAGGCCAAGCAACCACAACAGTTGAGGTAAGTAGAAACTGAATGAGGTTGATTGTAGTCAAATTCCTCATCTAAAAGTTTGTCACCTTCATTGTCAAGCGACTGTGTGGAAGATGTGTCGACAAGTGTGTGGAAGCTAGGTCAACTAATGAAAGTGCTAAATTAATTTGGAAACTGTCCCAAGATCACACTGAAAGTGAATGGGTGCTCCATACATACCTTTTATCATAGACAGTGGCACATTGACAAACATTATGCCAGTGGAAAAGTACAATGAACTCTCTCCAGAGCCCCATTTGACCCCGTCAAAAATCAAAGTGTATACATAGGCTGCTTTGACGCCACTGCAAAGTCAGGGTTCATTCATAGTGATTGTGAAGCAAAAAAAGATGAAAGTACAAGCACCAATTCATGTCTTGACAGCCACTTCATCGAGTGCATATTTACTCAGTCCCAGTACTGCTGCTGGCATGGGGCTGATTTCTGCAAACTACAATGTCAATGCCTACCTATCATGAGATAGTGAATCAGTTTCCATCCTTGTTTCATAGACTAGGAAGACTTAAGATTATGAAAGTGCAACTTCACATAAATGAGGATGTTCATCCTATTGCTCAACAACATAATCGAATTGCATTTAATTTACAAGAGGCTGTTGAGAAATAACTTGAGACACTCTTAAAGCACAGCATCATCGAGTGAACCACTGGTCCGACACCATGGGTATCACCAATAGTGGTAATGCCAAAAAAGGATAGTAGAGGAGCTGTGCGCATCTGTGTAGATATGCGCCAAGCTAACAAGGCAATTGAAAGAGAGCGACATCCTGGTCCATACATCGCTGACATGATTACGCAGCTGAATAGAGCTAAAGTCTTTTTCCCTCTTGATTTGAACAAAGGGTATCACCGGCTCGAACTGGAAGAAAATTTCAGGTACATTAATAACTTTTCAAATCATGAGAGTTTACTTAGTGATAAAAGGCTACATTTTGAAGTGTCATCAGCTCCAGAACTTTTTCAGGATGTCATTCGTCGTATAATACAGCCAGTCACAAATGCTTTGAATAACAGTGATTAAATACTCGTTTTTGGGGCCACACAAAAGGAACATGATAAAGCTCTTACACAAGTGTGTCATATACTTGCCAATGCAGTTCTCTCTTTAAATGTGGCAAAGTGTGAGTCTCATCAAATCAAACTCAAGTTCTTTGGTCATATCTCTTCTGATAAGGGAAGGACTCTGAACAAGTCTTGTCATCCACTTCTCCCCCACAAGATGTAACTATGCTGTGATCCTTCCTTGGTATGGCCAGTTACTATTCAAGGTATATACATGGCTTTTGCCACTGTGAATGCCCCATTGAGAGAATTAACGAAAGGAAATGTCCTATTTTGAAGGTCAAGTGAATGTGAGCAAAACTTCAAGAAAATTAAGCATGCAATTTAGAATGCCACTGAAATGACATACTTTGATCCGAAATTACAGACATAGTTTGTTGTTGATGCAAGCCCAGTGGGGCTGAGTGCCATCTTTGGCCATCACACTGGACATCCCAATGCCCCAAGGAACATTGTGGCTTATGCTAGCCGAAGTTTGTAATCGACGGAACGTGCCTATTCGTAACCTGAAAAAGGAAGCCTTGCTGTGGTGTGGGCTTCTGAGCATTTTTATATGTTCCTGTATGGTAAGTATTTCACAGTTGTCACCGATCACCAAGCATTGCTCATCATTTTCGGCAATACTAAAGCCAAGATGCCCCCTCACTTTGAGAGGTGGGGGCTGTGACTACTTCTCGGGTGTGCCAATACACTGGCATTGCACTAATTCTAACGTGGCTCATGCTTATGTTAACTTCATTGTGAAATCCAGTACCCCTGCTGCCATATCGGTGAAACAAGTCATTGCTGCCATGAGCAATGACAGAGTTTTGCTAATACTCAAAGACAATATTACATATCAATGTGGCAAAAACATACTCAACCTCTTCATGATGACTTTGAATACCTAAAATTAAAAAATGTACAGGAGGAACTTTCAGTTACCCGAGAAGGCATCTTCGTATGAGGGTCGAGAAATGTCATACCCGAGAGTCTGAGATAACAAGTTATTGGACTGGCTCATGAGGGACGTCATGGAGTTGTTGCTACTAAACAAGCTCTATGGGACCGAGTGTTGTTCCCTCTTCTTGATGAAAGAGTGGAAAAGGAATTAAAGGCCTGTCATTTGTGCAACTGCTTGTCATTCAAGACAACCCTGGATCCGTTAATCAAGTCTGATCTTCCAAAGCATGCAGAGAAGAAGATTGCAAATGATTTCTTCTGACCCCTTGACAACGGACACCATCTGCTGGTAACTGTTGATGAATATTCCCGTTTTCCCCTTGTGAAAGATCTGTAGTCAACTACTCATGATAGAGTCATTGAGAGATTCTAAAGTATTCTTGCAACTTGGGGTGTTTCTTTGATTTTGGAATCTGTCAATGGCCCACCTTTCAATAGTCGAGAGTTTAAAGAGTTCCTCACTCATCTAAATGTCAAGCATCAGAAAAGCACACCTCTCTGGACAGGTGAATGGAGTGGTTGAGAGCTTTATGAGCACCCTCAAGAAGACTGTTCAGTGCGCTGCACTGGAAAAGCTTGAACTCAAATCAGTGCTTCAGTCTACACTTTGTGCATACAGGTCAACTCCTCATTCTAACACAAGAGAAAGTCCTGCCATCTTAATGTTTGGGAGATCCAAAAAACCAAACTGCCACAATTTACAATGTACCCATGAGAGATCTATTGACATTTATAGACTTTGCACTACTGACTCTTCTCTTAAACGTAAAATGAAGACCTATGGAGATAGATGCCGCTGTGCTCAGAGCACTCTGTTTAAAAGAGGAGACCAAGTTATAAACAAGCAGAAATAGAAATGCAATTCTGATACTCCTTTTGGTGCTGACCCACTGCGGGTTGTGACTAGTAAAGGACACATGGTGACTGCGGACCGTCCTGGAAAGTCCATTATGCAAGATTGTTCACATTTCAAGCACCTGACTCAACCTTCACCAGCTCCAGATGTCAGAAGTGAGGCTTATCCACCTGAGAATCAAGAGAGCCCAATGACCGTACCTGTGTCTCTGTCACCAGTGCCAGCCATGGACACTTCTCCCATATCTCTGTAACTTCACATAACAAGATCTGGGCGATTGATTCGAGCATCTAAATGACTTATTGAAGAGTTGTGATGTATATATGTATTATTTGTACTTTTGATTTAACAAAGGGGGAGATGTGTCTTGTGAGTTAGAGATGACGAGACCCTTTTGGTTCCTGATGGGCTCCGTAGAACAGTGATGTATGGGCTTGGGTGTGGGCAATAGAATTCATGATGTAGAATGTTCACTTAACGGTTACACGCTGAGAAATAAAGATGAGTAATGGCAAGAACCATGTGTGACATTATCATTTGCATGTACCGGGGAGGATGGTACACAGAGGAACAATTTCCTCTTTAAGTTTATGGAACTCCAAGGTGATTCGCAATATCCAGATCATGTACGAAAGGGGCTGCTTTATCCCTTATAATACATGGTTGCACCATCACCTTTCCCACAAGCCACTTAAATCCTCAGTATGTAGTTTTTTCATATAAAAAAATTTGCAAGCATGAAGTATAAAAATAGAATCTCTAACTCAAAATTAAATACATCAAAAAAACTTTGAGATATTTGTTACAATCAGTTTAATACAAGTCATTTAAAATAAAAAAAGGTGCAGTAGTTTGGAATGAGTACGAAAATGCTGAAAGATTCTAACCTTTCTATAATTGCCTAAGGAGTGCAAAAAATAAACATGTTGCGATAAGTATCTCCTTTCTGGTTGCCACTGTACAGGTAGAAAAGCAGAGCAGAAAGAAAGAAAAGTCATGATTCATTTTCTTACTTGAACAGCTGCTCCAATTATGCTCTGTGACCTGACCGGCTTTCCCCTTGGGCTCCGGGCTCTGGCAGTAGGCACCTTGACATCAGAACTCAACTGTAATAAGTTATTACAGTTGAGTTATGACGTCTTTTCTTTATAATCGGTGACTGGGTGAGTCAAAAGTCACTGATCATAAACAAATTGCCAACGACTTGTACGCAGGGATTGCAGAATCCTGTGTATCATATTTTGATATATTTTTCTTTAATCCTCAATTCTTATTTCTTGCAGCTCTTCATTTGTCAGGGGATAGCTGTAGAATGCACTCCTAGATGATTTAAAGTAAGAAAGTTATCACCTAAATCTTGGGGAAGAGATGCTAGACTGATATACAAAAGCATTTTGTAGTCCTAAGTCATGTGGTTTCCAACATCACAAGCTTAGAGACTACCAAAAACAAAGTTGCAATGTAGAAAATGTAAATGATCTGGAGGACTGATGCACACTGCCCATGATGTCCTCTCGTAGAATGTCATTTCTTTTTTCCCAAATTCAGTAGCCCCTCAGAGCAACAGGGGCTGCCCTCAGAGAAAAATGTAGGGGCATATCTACAAGGGCTGGCGATAAAATTATCGCGGCTTTAGCGTCCGTTTTCGGACGAAAAGCGGCGATAATTTTATCGCCCTATTAGCAAGGACCCACTAACGCGTGAATCCATGCTACATCGCCCTTTCCCCTATCGCCCAGCTCTGCATCTCTAATGAGATGCAAAGTGGCGTTCCTCCTCAGGATAATGGGAGAAATGTCGCTGAGCGACATTTCTCCTATTATCAAGCCTCAGGCAAAGAAGCATAGCGACAAGAAAAGTAGCGATAACCTCAGTTATCGCTACTTTCCTAATGCCTGCTTCAAGACTGACTTAGCCATGATATCCTATGAAGGTGGATATCATGGCTAAGTATGTCTTGCCCTATCAGCAAGCTATCGCCAAAGTTGTGCGATTATCGCTGGATTTCCAGCGATAATCGCACAGTTGGCAGCTTGCAGCTCTGAATTTTATCGCTTTGGAGATAAGCGTTGCTGATAGCACGCTATCTCCGCGATAAAATTCAGAGTTGGCCGGCGATAATTATCCTCACGTTAAGAGCGCTGAGCGATAATTATCGCCAGCCCTTGTAGATATGCCCCGTAATTTGTACCATTTTGAATGTAGGGATGGAATCTGCTGTCAATTTCGGAACTTCATCCATGAATTCAGAAGCATTCAGTAGAATTTATAAAACAGAATTCTGCCTATTAATCAGTCAGGATTTTGAGTTCCACTGAAAGGGCACTTTGTGTTGCAATGGCTAATTATATATCTGTTGCATTGAGAAGGAATGTGGATTTGCAAAGCATTCCACTTCCTTCCTCCTTTATGGGATGCATTTGTTCAGCAGTCGGTAGCCTCCCTGCCTTGAAAAAGTGTAATGCGAGTTTTATGTTACCATACACTGTAGAGCTGTGACATAAGTGTTAGAGGAGAACACAATGAAAGCTTGGTTTAGAATGTGCTATACGCAGTTACATGCAGCAGAATAAAGACATGTAATATTAAGCTCTGTGTGTGGCGTAGTCATTGACAGGTACCCAGGCTGGGGGAAGATGCTACAATTGGCAACAAGATAGGGGATACGTAACCTGAAGAATTACTGTGTTCTCTCAGTGAGTTTGCCGTGGTCCAGGCAGACTGCTCATTCATACCACATGTGTCTCTGTCGAAGTGCGGAATTGATGCTTTATGCATGTGGAGTCAAAGCGCAACTCCAGCCGCTGTGAAGCCGTTGAAGATTACAAAAACAGTGTAAAGAATCTACACGTCATTAGCCGAGAACCTGTTGGTCAGGCTATATATAAAGGTACCACACAGTCACGCATGATAGAATTGTACATTATAGAGGGTTTAGCACTGAAGGCAGATTCAACCAAGTGGAAGAAATACATACTGACATTCTAAAGAAAAGAAGTAAGTGACTTTCTGAATTCTTTAAAGAGAGTCATCATACCAAAGCAATCCATGAAGTGGCTCAGGGAACTGCCCTTTTCCTCAAACCACCGACCACCTTTCGATACAGCCAAAAAGTGAAATATTGATGATAGATGGACTGCTTGGTTAGAGAATTCATTCATGTACTTGAAGAAATAGATAATGAAAAGATTATCAAGTATCTCAAAAATCTTGCTGGTGATGGTGTAAAAGACGTTATTAAAAAATGCTGCAAACTGATGAAGAAATAACATACTGTCTGATTAGAGAAACGTTCAATCTCAAATTTAATCCAGTTGAAACTGTTGACTACAAAAGATGTGTTTTCAGTAAAAACGACAAAGAGTTGGTGGCACCATTGATGACTTTGTGGAGAGACTCAAGACGCTCATCAGACACTGTAGGTTTAATGAATTCAATGATGAAGAAGCTATGTATCTTAGAGTTATAGATGGATGCTTGTCAGATTCATTCAGACGATAAATGCTGAGAGAAACTTTCAGTCTGGAGCAAGAGTTAATCGCTGCCAGAGCTGAAGAGCGTGCAGAACGACAAGCTGCTGACATGGAGGCTGTAGGTGCCCCGAGTGAATCAGTCATGAGCAGAAAAAGTATGCCCAAGCAAAAGACAGGACACAAAGTGATGCCTACACGTAAAAAAGAAGCTGTGTTTAGATGTGGATTTTCGTTTCCACAAGAAGGTAAATGTCCCGCCATTGGACAGATATGGAAAGGCTGTGGGAAGGAGAACCAATTTGTGACAATTTGCAAAGCGAAGGAAAAAGTAAGTTTGTCACAGCACGAAGACAAAATGGCTGCCAGAACCTTCCAGAAGCAATGTTTAACGCAGGCCGACCAGGACAAGCTGCTACATCAGTAGAGGCAAATTGACACTGAACGAAGTCGATTGTCATCTAAATCATCAAACTGTTCATCTGCCTCGACATCGAGTGAAGTGGTAAAGATGGTTGTGTCATGTCAATGTTTACCTCAGAGAAATGTGCACAAGTTGGACTGGTTGCATTTGTGAAAAATTATCAGTTACATACAAGTCGACATGTTAATACACCACAGTCATACAAACATTATCCAAAGACTAAATTGAAAATAAATGGATGTTCAATACTTTTTATCATCAACAGTGGTGCTTTAATAAACATAACGCTTAAAGAAAAATATAACAAACTGACTCCATTACAGTGACTCATGCCATTGAAAACAAAAGTGTATACATGGGCTGCATTGATACCCATAAAAAGTCAAGGTTTGTTTGTCACTACGATGAAACACAAGAAAACAAAGGCACGGGCACCCATCCATGGGCTTCAAGGCACAGCGTCAAGTGCCAGTCTACTCAGCCTCAGCACAGCTGATCATATGCATATATCTCAGAGAATTACAATATGAATGCTCATCACAAAATAGTAAGTAAATTCCCTTAATTGTTTCATGTGTTAGGAAAGCTTAAGACTATGAAAGTGGAATTGCATTTTAATGAAGATGTCCGTTCTGTTGCTCAGAGACATAGACAAATTGCTTTCCACTTACAAGAAGCTGTTGTAAAGAACTTGAATCATTACTAAAGCATGGCATTATTGAGCACCATGGGTCTCTCCCATAGTGGTAGTGCCCAAAAAGGACAGTGAAGGAGCTATATGCATGTGCGTTGACATGTGTCAGGCAAACATGGCCATTGAAAGAGAACGACATCTAGGTCCATATATTGCTGACATGATAACACAGTTAAACTGTGCTAAAGTGAACTCTCACCTTGATTTAAACAAAGCTTATTATCAGTTAGAACTCAAAGAGAATTGCTGATACATTCTGACATTTTCTACATATGTTGATTTGTTAATTTACAAGAGACACAGTGTTGGGGTATCATCGGCTGCAGAACTTTTTCAAAACATCATTCGACGTATCATAGAGCCTGTTGTGAATGCATTCAACTATAGCGATAACATATTGACTTTCAGAACTATACAGATGGAGCCCAATGAAGCTCTCATACAAGTATGTTGGTTACTTATAGATGTAGGTTTGACATTAAATGGACACAAATGAGAGTTCCACAATACAAAGTTGAAGCTCTTTGGTCATATCTTTTTAGATGGTGTCATGACACCTGAACCTGCAAAAGTACAAGCAGTGTCAAAAGCTGACCCCCCCAAGATGTTTCTTTGCTTCGTTGATTTCTTGGCATGACCAGTTACTGTTCACAATACATAAGAGACTTTGCTACTGTAAGTGCTCCATTACGAGAGTTTAAGAAGAAAAATGCTTCATTTAAATGGTCGCAAGAATACTCAAAAAGTATTAAGAAAATCAAACAAGCTGTTGAAAGTGCTACTGAAATGGCTTACATCAATCCAAAGCTTCATACAGAGATTATTAATGATAGCCCTGTTGGGTTAGGCGCTATCCTTGCACAGCACAGCACAGTGGATAACAAAATGCACAAAGGCATATTGTGTCATATGCCAGTAGAAGTTTGTCCAAGACAGAACATGTTTACTGACAGCCTAAGAAAGAGAGTTTGGCTGTGGTATGGGCTTATGAATACTTCCATGTGTTCTTGTATGGAAAGTCTTTCACACTGGTAACTGATCATAAAGCTTTACTGACTATATTTGTCAATCCAAAAGCCAAGATGCCTCCTTGCATTGAAAGATGGGGATTACAATTGCAAGAATACAATTATACCATTGTGCATCATCCAGGAAAGGATCAGAGTCTTGCAGACTACTTTTCAAGAGTGCTTATACAAGGAAAAGTTATTCCATCCAAGACGGCTGAGGCTATATCAATTTCATTATGAAAACAAATACACCAGCTGCCAAATCATTAATCCAGATTATCACTGCCACAAGTCATGATAGCGACATGTTGAAATTGAAATAGATAATTAAATATCAGTCATGGAACCTACACATACGACCTCTCACCAATGAGGGTGAATATCAAAAATACAAGAACGTTAAAGATGAACTGTCCATAACTCAGGAAGGAGTCATACTACGAGGGTCGAGAATTCTAATTTCCGAGACTCTGCAACAGAGAAAGATTCAAGTGGCTCACGAAGGACATCATGATATAGTTGCCACAAAGAGAGCTCTTTGAGATCGAGTTTGGTTCCCATACGTAGACGAACGAGTTAAAAAATAACTCAAGGCTTGTCATCTATGCAACTTCCTGTCTACAAATGTGACTCAACATACGTTGAATATGCCGAACTCCCTAAACATGCTTGGGAGAGAATAGTCATCAATTTCTTTGGTCCACTTGATAATGGACATAATTTCCTAGTAATTGTGGGTGAATATTTTCGTTACCCACTCATCTTTCATCCACTACTCATGAACGAGTCATTGAGAAACTGGATAACATCTTTGCAACTTGGGGCATTCCAGTCATTGTGAAGTCTGATAATGGCCTGCCCTTTAATAGTCATGAGTTCAAGGATTTCTTACAGCATCTGAATATAAAGCATCAGAAAAGTACACCTATGTGGCCGCAGGCCAACTGACTCGTTGAGCATTTTATGAGTACGCTAAAGAAAGTCGTACAGCATGCAACTCTAGAAGGGCTCAAGTTGAAAACAGTACTGGATTCTACTCTACAAGCCTTTCGTTCAATGCTGTATTTGACCACCAGCGAAAGTCCTGCGACTTTGATGTTGGGGACAGCAATGACAACCAAGTTACTTCAATGGAGCAGCCAACGAGAAAGCAGTGAAAGTACCACTCATATAAATGACTCGGTTAACAAGCAGAAAATGAAAACAAATGCAAACAAAAGGTAAAGCGCAAAGAATTTTCTGTTCCAAGAAGAAGATATTGTGATCATCTGGCAGATACGACTAAGGAAGTCTGATGCTCCCTATGACATTGAACCCTTCCGTGTGGTATCCAACAAGAGACATATGGTGACTGCACAGGGTCTTGGAAAGTCTGTAACCAGAGACTCTTCACACTTTAGGCATTTAACTCATGGTTTGAAAAGCCACTAACTGTTGTTTCTTCACTGCCTTTGAAGATCCCTGACACTGAAGACAACAGCTCAAAGCTTCCAGTAATCACATCTGGCCATATGATTAACACCAAAAAGACTCATTGAAGAAATGCAAATGCATGTATATATTTATGCTGATCTGTAAAGAAAAAATTGGAAGTTTGTATTTAACAGAGGGGGAGGTGTAGTGTCTTGCGAGTTTTATGACAGAACTTATTTGGTTCCTACTGTACTCCGTAGAGCTGTGACGTCAGTGTTAGAGCGGAATACCATGAAAGCTTGCTTTAGAAAGTGAAGTTTGCAGTTACATGCAGCAGAATAAAGACGTGTAATATTAAGCTCAGTGTGTGGCATAGTCATTAGTGGGTACCCAGGCTGGGGTAGACACTACAGTGCATAGTACAGTTTATGTCAGCAATTCCCCTTCTTGCCCTTTTTGCATCCTTTTACTCATTTTACAGTAGCTCTGCCTGACTCAAGTCCCCATATGGATAACAGGGCCTTCTCTGATTACCCCCTTTTTTGGTGTACATGTATGCAGCTTCCCACTGACCTTATGGCAAGGTTGATGCTGTGTAGCTGCCTATATATTTTATCCCTTTTTCCTTAGAACATATATATTTTCTGTGTCTATCTCTCACATACTATCATCCATCATACAGCAAGGCCCTGTGCCCCATAAAACAATAACCGCACCTCGGTGGTCATCATGCATAATATGAAATACTTTCCACATAGGTTCAGTACAAAAACAACACCGTTTCCACCAGACAATCTACAGCTTGCTATCCATCTGGTTACGCATATAAGCACCCCACATAGGGATAGTAAGCACTATAAAAATGTCACAATACAATACAAAGGTGAATGACAAAAATATTGATGTGTGACATGAATATCATAACAAAAATATTGTCATTACAAAAATATTGAATAGCAAAATACAGAAGGTAAAAATATAGCTTTTAGTATACTATATAGTTTAAAAGTATCACTGTAGGGGCGTGGCCGGGCAAGATGGCCGGGTGGACGTGATTTGGCTCGGCTCCCGGTCCGCGCCAAAATCCCGAGCACTTAAGCGCCACTGATCATCCAAACCCTGCTTCAGGGCATCCCAACTGATGCAGAACCTGTAGAGACTGAACGGGTGCCTTGCAGTGCAGGAGGGACCCCCCGGTGAGCTTTGTCGGAGTCCGGGACCGCAGCCGAGGAGCATCGCAAAATGGCGGCCACAGTTTGTGGAGAGATGAGAGACTGCTAGATTTGGACGCTCCCTCATTGCAGCCTGATAAGAGATGGGGAGCCTATCCCCTCTTCCGGACACCCGCATGAGATGAGTGGTGAGCGGTGCGTGGCTTACCGCGTTTGAAAAAGCTGAGACCGGAGGATGTATCGCGGTGGAGCACAGCGGGAGCCCACGACGCGGGAAGACACCGTATGGATAGCCGGTGAGATGGGGATGCACAATAGCGGTCCACTGTGACCAATGAGTGGCGGGAGCACATTGGGTCCTGGCCGACCGGGCCGCAGCTGGGGATCGGCGGCGCACCGGAGATCTGCCGGACGTGCCTGACCTTGTCATGGCGGCCAGAGCCCTGTCGCAACAGTGATTTCGCAAGGGAGTTCTTGAAGCGCCTTCCCTCGGCAGATCTACTTGACCCGACGCAGCAGCAGCGATGTGAGGGGAGAAGGGTCCTGTGCCTCTCACGCAGCTGAGCCACATTGAAATCACTCAAGAGCGGAGATTCGGTCCAACGGAATAGCCCCCTATAGACTGCCGGTACCGCATAATTGACCCTGTGTGTTGGGGGCGGGGGTGTGCCGGCATCATCATCAGGCCACAGCTTTTGCCTAACAAGGGGAAGGAGGCAGCGACCACTCTCGGCGCCCAGCGCGACACGCATAGACACAGGGGAGACACTGAGGACGCACTTTTGCCACCGAAGAAGGCGACTACCAAAGTCTCCAACTACTTTCCACCTGCTGAGAAAAGACAACCACCAGTGCAGGGTGAATTCACGGATACCATGGCACTCACGAGAGATGACCTGATGGCGTCCCTGCGAGAGTTCAAAACGGAACTGCGCACGGAGCTTAACCAGGATTTCAAAGCCTCCATCGAGCAACTCAAATCGGACCTGACTGCTCGCGTGGCCACGCTCTAGCAAGATGTGGACTCGGTGGGCACAAGAGTACTGGACTTAGAGACACAAATCCCAGACCTAGACAAGTGGACCGCAGATACGCAAGAAAAGATGCAGGATCTCCAGAGGCAATTGCGGCTCGCACAGCTGAAGTCGGAAGACTGAGAAAACAGGGCCCGGAGAGACAACATTCGGATCCGGGACCTAGAGGAAGGAGCGGAGGGGCAGGATCTGGAGGCCTTCCTGGAGGGACTCTTCGCGGAGATTCTCAGCCCGCGACAGTTCAAGATCAAGTTGGAGCACGCACACAGAGTAGGGGGCCAGTCTACCGGGGAACGATGTCGAACACGGGATATCCTCGCGAAATTCCATTCCTTCAAGGTAAAGGAGGTTATCTTGCAGGAGGCCCAGAAAAAGAGCGACATCTCCTTCCAGGGATTTAGGTGCAGTGTGTACCAAGATCTGGCACCCACGACACTGGCGAGGAGGCAACAATTCCGGCTTATCACCGCGAAACTCCGCGACGAGCATATAAAGTACAGATGGACATACCCATTCGGACTGAGCTTTGAGTACAACAATAGGATGCACCACATCACGGAGCCTGCACACGAACTGTCAGCGAGTAAAGGAGAGGTATACTTCACAGAAGGGGCGTCCTCACCAGGACAATGAACTCGCAGGGAACTTTGCTTGGGGACTAGCCCGCCGGAAGCGGATGACCGCCCTCAGGTGTGCATCACATGAACTATCACTTTGTGAGGGAACGATGTAGCCCCCAGCTAGGGCGTCTTTGCATGGACAGCGCACTCCCAGGGGACATTAGCCGAAGCCCTGAATGAAGGAGGCAGTTGCATGCCCTCAGCGGAGCACCAAACGATGGCGAAACTTTTGAACAGCAGGGACGGGCACGTGCGGGGACTCCGGTTGAGTCACCCTCCAACATGCCCAGACGTGTGGTGACCTACACTGTCGAAGTTCAAGTTTTCATCCGATATTACTGGATGTTGGTATTGTTGGGGTTCTTTTTTCTGTTTTTGTTGGGGGGGACGGGAGGGCATGGCGGTGGCTTGCAGGATACATCATATCGGTGCACATTCTAATACGTGGGGGTCTTACAAGGGGAGTACGACCAAGAGGGTTGCTAGCCAGAGTTCGAAGTCTTGATGTTCCATCTGGGGTCTCAGCAGACGGGAAGGAGGGGAGGGGGCAGTGACGTGAAGCCATGGGGATCTCCATAGTATCATGGAATGTTAAGGGCCTAAATTCGCCTCTCAAGCGGCAAAAAATCTGGAAATATCTAACCGATCATCATTTTGAGATAGTGGCTCTTCAGGAGACACACTTAAAAAGGGAGGAGGAGCTGAGGCTTCGCCATAAACAATACTCCCTTATCTATCGATCCTCCGCAACCACTAAGCACCGCGGGGTCGCACTACTCTTCCACAGCTCGATAAAATTCCAGCCGGAGGCTGTTAAATCCGACAAGGAAGGCTGGATTATTATGGTTAAAGGTACACTAAGAGGGAGACTATGCACTTTTATTGCAGCTTACGCACCTAATGTGGGCCAACCCGCCTTTTTAACAACACTTCTAGATCAAATGGGAGCGTTCGCAGAGGGGCCGACAGTCCTCTTGGGGATTTTAACCTCACCTGGCAAGCAGAACTAAACAGTACCCATCCTCACAGATCGGTAGTCAGCTCCTTTCCATCAGGTGTTAAACAAACAATACACGACCTGGGTCTTCGGAATGCCTGGCACACGCTGTACCCCACAACCAGAGACTACACCTTTTTCTCCCATGTGCATCTCACCTACTCCAGGCTTGATTATGTTTTTATCAGTCAGAGTCTGCTGGGCTCCCTCCAGGCAGCAAAGATTCTGCACCTCTCGATCTCTGATCATTGCCCAGTTTCGATCTGTCTCAGCTGAGGTCACGTCACATCCGGTACCCGAGGTGGTATTTCCTGGTGTCCCTTACACTGGATTAGTTGCTCCGGGACTAGCTGAGGGAAGCGATCACAGACTTTTTAAATTTGAATGCGCCCCAAGACACTTCGGTTTTCAATAATTGGGACGCATTCAAAGCGGTCATAAGGGGAAAATGTTTAGAGCTCAGCGCTGCCCTGAACAGGCAAAGAGCACAGGAGAGAGAGAGAGCCTGGAAGCAGAACTAGAGAGGGTTGAAAAGGAACACAAGCATGCACCCACTAGGAGTTCACAACGTACACTCACTGCACTGAGAGGGAAGCTCAAGGCGATCTATAATAACAGGGCAGAATACACCCTACTGCGGCTACGCCAGATATCTTATACTCAGGGGAACAAAATAGGCAGACACTTGGCTAGACAACTCAGGGAGAAAAGAGAAAGAGAATACATTGGCAGCATACAGGATGGGGAAGGTACATTGGTATCCTCAGACACAGGAAAAGCCAACATATTCGGGGCTTTCTATGAGTGATTGTATACAGGGGAGACACGGGACTCCGAGGCACAAAACATATACCTACAGTCGCTGAACTTCCCTCGGGTTTCTCTGGTCAGGAACGCTAGCCTCAGTGCCTCCATAACACAGGAGGAGGTGAGTGCCGCTATCAAATCTCTTAAGCCCAATAAGGCTCCGGGGTCAGACGGCCTAACGTCACATTTCTATAAAACCTTCATGTCAGACATCATCCCACACCTCACACAACTTTTTAACTCAATGGCAGATGCTGTTGGGGTGACTCCCTCCATGGCCGAGGTGGTAATATCAGTGATTCCTAAATTGGGGAGGAATGCACACCTCTGCACCTCCTACCGACCTATTGCCCTATTAAATTTGGATGGGAAGCTGTACTCCGCGATCCTGGCAGGGAGGTTGAACGATCTCATGCCAGACCTTGTCCACCCTGATCAGTCTGGCTTTATAAAAGGAAGACAGACCCACCACAACATACGAAGAACGATCCACCTGATCAAAAAGGTAGTGAAGCAGAAGATACCGGCGGTTCTCGCGGGGCTGGATGCCGAAAAGGCATTTGACAGGGTGGACTGGTCGTTTCTTTTTAACACGCTCAAACACTTCGGCTTTGAGGACAGATTTATCAACATGATAAGGGCCAATTACATGCAACCTCACTCCCGAGTGCAGGTCAATGGGAGTTTGTCTGCCCCCTTTCCCCTCACTAGAGGGACGCGACAGGGGTGCCCATTGTCGCCCCTGTTGTTTGCACCCAGCATTGAACCGCTGGCAATGTGTATCAGGGAGAACCCAGGTATAAGAGGGGGGGATATCCACAAAATCTCACTATTCGCGGACGATATCCTTTTATCCCTTACTGACCCATCACTTTCGCTTCATGCCCTGCAGATGGAGTTGGCCAGGTTCGAGACAGTAGCGGGGTTTAAAGTCAACCTTGATAAATCCTCTATACATAATCTCACACTATCGGAGGCTGAGGCTCAGCGCTACGGGTACACACTCCCTTTCAATGGTCCAAACATTCCCTTCAGTATTTAGGTATACAGCTGACTCCGCGACAAGAGGGGTTGTACAAGGCTAACTATCCACCCCTCCTCCTCCAGCTTCAATGTGACCTCAAGCGATGGAAACCTATTTTCATTTCCTGGCTAGGGCGCATTCATGCGATCAAAATGACAGTGCTCCCTAAATTTCTGTATCTCTTTCAAGCTTTACCTATCGAACTTGACAGGGAACTCTTGCCCAAACTCTGATCACTTATTACCCGGTTCATTTGGCAGAATGGAAGAGCCCACTTACCATTTCATACACTGCGAAGAACGAGAGCGGAGGGAGGGGTGGGCCTACCTGACTTCAGCCTTTACTATAAGGCAGCCCAACTGAGAATAGTGGCGGAATGGTCCAAAAGAGTCGGAAAAGCACTGGCTACATATGGATCGGGCCATTGCGGGGAGGACAATTTGGGACCTCATATGGAAACCCAAGAAGAATAGACCCGCTAATGTATACATCAGCACTCCCACCCGCACTACTCTGAAGGTCTGGGACTCCCTCTCTGGGGGGGAAGAGTGGACCACGTTTCCTTCACCATATACTCCGATTCACTTCAACCCGGCCTTTCCTTTGGCACTTCTCGAGGGCCCCTTCAGTCGCTGGAGGGAAGGCGAGTGCCTCTTGCTATCAGACCTCTTTCACAATTATGACCTTTTAACCTTTGAGAACTGCCGGAGGGAATTCCAATTAGAGCTGGATGAATATTTTCATTATCTTCAACTCAAACACTGGGCTCTCACCCCTCAGGTTTGTGATGCGGCCACAAGAGAGAGAACTGGCTTTGAAAAGTTTATACAGAGCGTGGGCAACATGAGAGGCGTAATTTCCTTTCTGTATAGCTCCCTACTAGCTGCCACCAGATCCCCACGCCCTAGGTACATGACCATGTGGGAGGGTGTAGTGCAGAGAGACATTTCTGACAAGGAGTGGGCCGGCCTATGGTCGGACATTACCAAATTTAATCACTCCCTTGAACTACGGGAAGCCCACTTAAAAACATTGATGGACTGGTATCTCTACCCTACCAAACTTAAAAGGATATTCCCGAATACTTCCGATTTGTGTTGGAGAGGCTGTGGGCTTCTCGGCGATTTCCAACATATATGGTGGGACTTTCCTACAATCACACCCTTCTGGGAAGAAATCCTCGTGCACATTAAACATATGCTAGGGTATCCCATACCAACCTCTGTGGAGGGAGTACTGTTAGGCATCAGAGATCCGTCCCTAGAACATCAAACTAAAGCAGAGAAGGCTATCATGTGGACCTGCATCGGGGCCGCTAAAGTAGCGATTGCGGTGGCCTGGAAGCAGAAGACAGCCCCCACCCTCTCCATGTGGCACTCTCGGCTCTGGAAGATAATCTGTCTCGAGCGCATGACTGATATTTTCAGAGACGACTACAAAAATTTCGAGTACAAATGGGGGCCATTAGTCTCCTATCTTTCCAAAGGTCTACCTATAGCGGTTTGCCCACCCTCAATTAGAGCTATGCATCTCTTTCAATTCTAGACCCTACATAGAGGGCCCTCAAGCGTAATCTTAGGGATATCCTCGTAGGGACATCTTCCGAGCAGTCCGGCCCCTACAATGCCACAGGGAACATCTGTCACACATCTTACGCAAAGTGTGCACCACATTCTTGTCACCACCTCCACCTATATTGTTTGTTGGGAGGGGGGGTTTGGTTAGGAGGGACCTTCCACGTTGGAAGGGTTAGGCTTTTCACCCTGTCGCAAAAGAAAGATGGGTGGAGCACGTAAGACTTCTTTTTATGGAACACCCCGTGCCTTTACATTGTTGGAAACTGTGACTTAATTTGTAGGTAATTAAAAGGGAAAGGCCATGGTCTCTGTTACTAGTAGCTGCTCGCCCGCAGCAAAGCTTTGTACTCTATAATTTGTAAACTTCTTTAAGATTCTCAGGTGATTGAGTGTTACAACATGTATGCTAAATGCCAATAAAAATAAGTTTGATAAAAGTATCACTGTATATGATATTGTTTACTTGAATAGAGTTGTAGTAAATATTGTTGTTTGATTCTTGTCACATACATTAGATATTATATATATTAATTTTAGGTGTTAATATTCTTAATGTAATTGTTTTAATTTTATTAAGTATAGTCTGTCATTTGTAATGTGTAAATAAAATTGTTTAACATTTAGATAGAAACTTATAGTACCAGAATGTTGGGTTTGTATGGGAATAGGGTGTGAAGTTAATTTCATTTTTTTTTATTTTGATACATTTCTGTCTTAACTATTTCATTGGTGAGGAATTATGTGAATGGCTTATTTGATATTTTAATTATTTAAGTGTATTTTGTGATTTAAATTAATTTTATTATAGTTAAATTAGTTATATATATATAATTATATTTTTATTGTGGATGATGAGTTTGTAGGGCAATAGGGAGGAAAGTTATTAAAATTATATTTTTTGAAATTATTTTTTATGTAAATCAAATATTCAATTGATAATTGATTATGTTAATTGTCTAGTTAATTGCTATACTTTTTTTTAAAGTTAATGGATAATTTATTAATTAGTGTATTTAATAATAGCATTTGTATAATGTAGTTTATATTTATTATTGGTTTTAATTGTATTTGTGTTATTTAACTTATATTTGATTGTTATAAATGTTTTAGTTATAAAATGTATTTTAATTATTTTGGGGGTTGAGGTGTTTTGAGTAGTAGAGAGAGAAGTGTATTATTTATTTTTATTGTTACTTTTTTGTATTAGTAATTGTTTTTTCACATTTAATTTTATTTATTCATATAGAAAATATTTATTTTTATTTTAAATGTTTTAATGATTCTAAGGTGCTAGGTATTTAAAGATTTGTTTAAAAAATGAAGATTTGGAATGTATAAGTAGCCTTTCCTTGGTACAATAATGTCCATGTTTTTCCTTACATTGGAGTGGGAATAGTAAATATAACCACTCTGATGTCCAACACTTTCCCTGATTTTGCTTAAGTTGGAGTAGGAAGACTAAATCTAACACCTCCAAAGTCAAATAATTTCCCTACTGCTGTTAAGGTAGGACTGGAAATTGTAACTATAACCCCTCTAATGTCCATCATTTTGCCTACTGTTACTTAAATTGGAGTGAAATAGTAAAACGAAATCCTCCGACTTCCAATCCTTTCCCAACTGTTCTTTTTATTGGAGTGGGAGTAGTAAATCTAAACCCTTCAATGTCCAACACTTTCCCTACTGTTGTTTAGATTGGAGTGGAAATAGTACATCTAACCTCTCCAAAGTCCAAAACTTTCTCTGCATTTGCTTCCATTTGTTTGAGAATAGTAAATCTAAACCCTCGACTGATTTTATTTGGCTATACAAATGCATTCTGTGTTTATTTAATTCAATAGATGACCATTTTAGTATATACTAGTCCGCATGAACTTGTAAGACTGTCACTGTATGTTTTTTGCTCATATGGTTGCCTGCATCACATGGTGTAATATAAAAAGTGCTCCCAATATGGCATTCTTTATCATGACCAAGGCTATTGGTTTAGCATAAAAGTGTTGAGCTTTCTGTCACAGCAAAAAAGCAAAAAGAAAGCACTTATCACTTTCGAAAGTGTGTTGTGCCCTTTCTTTGATTGAGTGGAGAAAAATATATATATATATATATATATATATATATATATATATATATATATATATATATATATATATATCATTTCACAATCCTCTCCTGCCAGGAAAGGACAAAACGGGTCGCACTCCCGTAGAACTTTGCAACTTAAGTTTATTTTCTCCTTACATCAAACGGGAACACAGGCAACAAGATCTACGCGTTTCGGTATTACACAATACCTTGTTCACGATCTCAGGCATATACTTGTGAGCACTGTTTAAATGTTTAAACTTCACTTACGTTACTTCCTGTTTGTGATCACAAGTGCCCCTGTGATTTGTGGGAGTTGTAGTGACATACATTTTTCGCTTTTTTTTCCTTTTTTTTAAATAAACATGTTATTCTAGTTTCATCTTTAACTTTTTAGTGCCAAAAACAAATAAAATGAAAAGATTTATAGAAAAGTGAATTTAAAAAGAGATTTAGACGTTAACATTTTTTTTTCCTTTTCCAAACGTCCCCATATGCTCATTTTTGTTGTTTTTGTTTTTTTAGTTTTTTTAGGCAGTCCATCGGAAAGTTCAATGTCATGATCTTAACTTTATTCCCTCCAGTGGGTCTTGTAATTGAATCCTTTGTTATTTTTATACACAACTTTTCTTCCTTTCTCATTGGGGTGTATACTTTTCATTTATTCAAAGTCCATCAGTTTTATCATATCTTTTTTCAAATCTCATGAATTTTTATTCCTATTTTCATTCCTTTCGTATACCTTTATATCCTTGCCAAGGGAAATTAATTTCACTTTTATAAATGGATGTACAGTTCTTCCGATTGGTTGAGGCCATGTGGTGTTAGCGTTCGTAAATTGAGGATATGTCGTGATTCCTTCTGACGTAGGAGTTTTTCCCGATTTCCCCCACGTTCATTCATTGGTACTGTTTCAATTCCGTAAAACTTTAAACTTTTCCAATCACTTTGATGGTACTGCTCCATATGCTTTGCTATGGCATTTGATCTGTCTTTATTTGTTGTAGCTCTGACATGTTCCATTACTCTTTTCTTTAGAGCACAAATTGTGCTGCCCACATATTTTAATTTACATGGGCATTCTATTACGTACACGGTGAATTGCGTTTTGCATGTTATTAATTCCCTTATTTCCCAGGTTTTATTGTTGGCTAATTTGATTTCCTTGGTTGGTTTGGCTATCTGGCAGACCTTGCAGGTATGGCACTTTATAAATCCTTTGGTGTTTAGCCATGATTTATCTTTCTTTTTCCCTTTGAAATGACTATGTATTAGTCGATCTTTTAGGTTTTATGCCCTCCGATAGGTGATTGTTGGATGTTTTCCAACCAATTTTCCCACAGTGTCGTCCATTTGTAGAATTCTCCAATTCTTTTTCAAGATTTTGATTATTTCTTTGTTTTCATATGAATAATCCATAATCAGCCTAATGGGTTCTGGGTCTGTTGTTTCTGTGTTCTTTTCTTTTCTTTGGATCAGGCATTCATCACGTGTCTTAGCATTAGTTTTTTGCCAACATCTTTTCACAACATTTTGGTTGTATTTTCTGTTTTTAAATCTGTCCGCAGTTATCTTGCTGTGTTTCTGCCACTCTTCCTCCTCACTGCATATTCTTCTTATTCGGAGGAATTCCCCATATGGGATGCTTGATATCAAAGATTGCTGGTGAAAACTGGTGGCTTCTAGGGTGGCATTGTTTGCTGTACTTTTTCGGTGGAGAGTCGTATGAATCTGATTATCTTTTATGTAGATTTCTGTATCCAGGAAAACTACTCGGTCACAACTGATCTCATATGTGAACTTTATATTCTCTTCACTGGTATTGATTTTTTCAAAGTATTCCTGGAATTCTGACTTCGTTCCATCCCAGATGATTAGCAGATCGTCTATGAAGCGTATCCAGCTAACAATTTTGTTCACTGCTACTTCATTCTCTGTGTTCCATGCCACCTCTTTCTCCCACCATCCCATTGCCAGGCAGGCATAGCTGGGACTGAATGAAAATCCCATGGCGGTCCCATTATTTTGGCGATAGATTTCCTCGCCAAACAAAAAAATGTTCCTAGTTAGACAAATTGTTATCATCTCTAATAACATTTTGTTATGATCTCTGTAATGAATGTTTCTTCCTTCCAAAAAATAGTTACATGCTTTTAAACCCATGTCAATCCCTATGTTTGTATAAAGGGATATGACATCCATCGTGATCAAATGATAAGTTTCTTGCCATGGTGTATTTTGCAGGATCCTTTTTTTTTTTTTTCCTTTTCCAAACGTCCCCATATGCTCATTTTTTGTTTTGTTTTTTGTTTTTTTGTTTTGGAGTGTCTATGGTTTTGCGAATGGCAGTCTGTAATTTAGAGTGGGTTTATCAAAGGTTATATTAGGGTGTGAGGAGGTGCATCAGATTATCACGTGGATGATGTCATCAGTGATGTCATCAGTGATGTCATTTGAGATGTCATCAGTGATGTCATCAGTGATGTCACTGACCATGTCATGAGTGATGTAATATGTGACGTCATCAGCAGTGCATTGTGGGGCGCGAGTTATAGTTAGCTGAACTAACTATAACGGGGGAATTTCACGGGTTTTGTACGAGTGCAATGTCCAACTAACTATAACCGTCCCTAAAACCTATGGTTTTTTCAGTGAATTTGTAAGGTTTTTAAATGCTAATTTCTAACTATAACGTGCCTGAAACCTATGGTTTTTTCAGTAAATTTCAAAGGTTTTTTAAATGCTAATTCCTAACTATAACATGTCTGAAACCTATGGTTTTTTTCAGTGAATTTCAAAGGTTTTGTAAATGACAATTTTTAAATGTATTAATTGTTATATTTATTTTTTTGATACTGATTTACTACATTTTTTTAAACTATTTATTTTTACATATTTTATTTTTTAAATTACATTGTAATTACATTATACATTACATTACAAAATATACTTTCTCAGAATGAATTACTTTAGTTTAAATACTTTGCAAATAGGCAATAGACTTTTAAGTACAGTAGTTACAGTTGTTGCAATGGGCAACACAATTTCAAACACAATGCAACATTGAGCTCAATGTGAATTTCTAGTTAAATGCAATTAGTTACTTTATGGATTACTTTTCTAACCACAGGACTGGATCCTAGATTCAGTCCTGGGACATCTCCTGTAAACAGTTGAGTAAAAGCGTTTTGGTTACAGTAGTGATTTTTAAGGAATATTATTGTATTTTAAAAGTTGACACTTAGAAACTTTTTCACATAGAATCACCAATGTTATCCTATGGGAGGAAATTCACTTAGCAGGTAAGTAGTGTTATCGATTACTTTTTCTTACTCAGTGGTGGATCCTGGATCCAGCACTGGTGCATCTCCTGTAAACAGTTGAAAGAATGCGTTTAAGTCATACAGGCGATTTTTAAGGAATATTTGTAGTTTGTGAAAATCGACACTGAAACTTTTCTGCTGAAAACCAGACAATGGATTCCAATGGAAGGAAATACAAGTTACTGGTAAGTACGGTTAGAATTACTTTTCAGGGTCAGTGCTGGGCTAAAAGATGCAGTACTGGGTTCTCTCCTGATAACAGGTGAGTAAATCGGAATTCGTAGTTCGGCTGATTTTAGAGGAATATTATAAAGTTCCAAAACTCCACACACAGAAGAATTTCCAAGTGAAACCAGTCAATGTTAGCCTATGGAAGGAAATTCAAGTTACTGGTAAGTACGGTTAAAATTACTTTTCAGGATCAGTACTGGGCTCAAAGATGCAGCACTGAGGTCTCTCCTGATAACAGGTGAGTAAATCGGAATTCGTAGTTCTGCTGATTTTAGAGGAATTTTTATATGTTTCAAAAATCGACACTTAGAAACTTTTTCAGCAAAAACCAGACAATGGATTCCAATGGAAGGAAATACAAGTTACTGGTAAGTACGGTTAGAATTACTTTTCAGGGTCAGTGCTGGGTTAAAAGATGCAGCACTGGGTTCTCTCCTGATAACAGGTGAGTAAATCGGAATTCGTAGTTCGGCTGATTTTAGAGGAATATTATAAAGTTCCAAAACTCCACACACAGAAGAATTTCCAAGTGAAACCAGTCAATGTTAGCCTATGGAAGAAAATTCAAGTTACTGGTAAGTACGGTTAAAATTACTTTTCAGGATCAGTACTGGGTTCAAAGATGCAGCACTGAGGTCTCTCCTGATAACAGGTGAGTAAATCGGAATTCGTAGTTCTGCTGATTTTAGAGGGATATTTATATGTTTCAAAAATCGACACTTAGAAACTTTTTCAGCAAAAACCAGACAATGGATTCCAATGGAAGGAAATACAAGTTACTGGTAAGTACGGTTAGAATTACTTTTCAGGGTCAGTGCTGGGCTAAAAGATGCAGCACTGGGTTCTCTCCTGATAACAGGTGAGTAAATCGGAATTCGTAGTTCGGCTGATTTTAGAGGAATATTATAAAGTTCCAAAACTCCACACACAGAAGAATTTCCAAGTGAAACTGGTCAATGTTAGTCTATGGAAGGAAATTCAAGTTACTGGTAAGTACGGTTAAAATTACTTTTCAGGATCAGAACTGGGCTCAAAGATGCAGCACTGAGGTCTCTCCTGATAACCGGTGAGTAAATCGGAATTCGTAGTTCGGCTGATTTTAGAGGAATATTTGTATGTTTCAAAAATCGACACTTAGAAACTTTTTCAGCAAAAAGCAGGCAATGATATCCTATGGAAGGAAATTCAAGTTACTGGTAAGTACGGTTAAAATTACTTTTCAGTATCAGTACTGGGCTCAAAGATGCAGCACTGAGGTCTCTCCTGATAACAGGTGAGTAAATCGGAATTCGTAGTTCGGCTGATTTTAGAGGAATATTATAAAGTTCCAAAACTCCACACTTAGAAGAATTTCCAAGTGAAACCAGTCAATGTTAGCCTATGGAAGGAAATTCAAGTTACTGGTAAGTACGGTTAAAATTACTTTTCAGGATCAGTACTGGGCTCAAAGATGCAGCACTGAGGTCTCTCCTGATAACAGGTGAGTAAATCGGAATTCGTAGTTTGGCTGATTTTAGAGGAATATTTGCACAATGGTGAAGGAAGGGGTGGGGCCTGAAGTGACATGTCTGCAAACACGCCCTGTGGCGCGTTTTAAGTTGGAGAATTAATTCCTCCTCAATCCTGAGGGTCCCTAGGGGCCAACTGGCCCACCAGATACCTCCAGTATGCGCCAGAGAGCTGCCTTGCAGAGAGGTGTTCAGAGGCCACGCCCCTTTTTTACAACACTCTGCAACGCAGCTCCGTGGCACTTACTGGAGGTACCTGGTGGGCTAGTTGGCCCCCAGGGACCCTCAGGATTGAAGAGGATTTAATTCCCCATCTTAAAACGCGCCACGGGGCCTGTTTGCACACATGTCACCTGAAGCCACGCCCCCTCCCTTCACCACTGTGCAAACGTGCCCCGTGGCGCGTTTTAAGTTGGGGGATTAAGTCCCCTTGAATACTGAGGGTCCCTGGAGTCCAACTAGCCCACCATGTACCTCCAAAAAGCGCCACAGAGCTGCGTTGCAGAGAGGTGTAAAAAGGGGCGTGGCCTCTGTACACCTCTCTGCAACGCAGCCCCCTGGCGCATACCGGAGGTTCCTGGTGGGCTAGTTGGCCCCCAGGGACCCCCAGTATTCAAGGGGAATTACTTCCCCTTCTTAAAATGCGCCAGGGGGCGCGTTTGCAGACTGCTGCAGGGAGGGGGCGGGGCCTCCGGCACGATGCCGGTCTTTTTTTTGTGTGCTTTTTTCTGCCCAGGGGGACCCCCTGAGCAGACCTAGGGGGTCAGGGTGTTTCTACTCTGCCCCCTTTGTGCGTTTTGCGCACTTGTTTCTTGTGTTTTTTAATCGGCGGGATCCGCGCACCCTAAGCGCATCCCGCCGATTTAAAAAAAAAAATGCTTTTTTCTGCCCAGGGGGTCCTTGTGGGACTCCCTGAGCAGACCTAGGGGGTCAGGGTGTTTCTACCCTGCCCCCTTTTTGCGTTTTGCGCACTTGTTTTACTGCTTTCTTGTTCCTCGGTTCTACTGAGGAACAAGATGGCTGCCAACACTTCCTGGTTTGGAGTGTTGACAGCCAATTAGCATGTAGCTTGTGGTCGGGAGGGTGCGCGGATCCACCGCGGCCATAGATATCGAAACATTTATTTTGGATTTTCTCAGCAACTACTGAACGGATTTACACCAGTTTTCAAAAGGGTGCTTTCTGAACCAAGCACTACCTTTTTGCCAAATTTGGTGTAATTCCGTTCAGCAGTTTTTGCTGTAGCCTTGCATAAAGTTTCCTATGGGAAATTGATTTTTTCACTCTTATTTTTTGAATTTCTCCGCAACTACTGAACGGATTTACACCATTTAAAAAAAAGGTCGCTTTCTGAACCAAGCGCTACCTTTTTGCCAAATTTGGTGTAATTCCGTTCAGCAGTTCGGGCTGTAGCCGTGGCTAAAATTTCCTATGGGAATTAACATGGAGAAAACACGTTTTGGGACTCCCCTTTTTTCTCGGCCTCCGCTTGATGAATCACCCCGAAACTTTGAAGACAGGAGCGGACCGGAGCGCCCCACTAGTTTTGAAAATTTCGCGATGATTCGTCAAACGACGCCAAAGTTATTGGGAATAGAATGTTACGGATTTCCTATGGATAATAGGTCCTAACTATAACTATCTACTGGCGACTGCCAGTAGATAATATATATATATGTAAAGTGCAAAAAGAGTTGCCTCTAGGTGGGATGCACTCCCAGGTGGAAATTACGCCAAAGCAAGGGCACACGCCATGAACAAAGTCCTTTTCTGGTTTCCTGCCAGACGCATGCGGGCCAACGCCCTCTTCAGTGGCAGACCATGTGACGTGACGGCGTGCGGCAACCACCAGTAAATCCCCATAATAATAATGCTCAGGTGAACCACCTGAAGCAATGCTTCCTGGGACTGGTGGTTCAGTAAAACCCAAGTGGGTCGCCGCCGGCACTCACATTTAAAAATGTCTTTAAAAGGATTGCCGATGTTCGTGCCGGCACCCCTGCATATAACAGGCACCTCCTGTTCCACAGTTTGCTGCCCCAATAAAGCAGCCGATAACCTGCAAGTGTTTCGCGGTGGTGCAATCCCGCGACCAGGCAGGCCGCTATACAAAATGCAAAAAGAGTTGCCTCTAGGATGGATGCACTCCCAGGTGGAAATTACGCCAAAGCAAGGGCACACGCCATGAACAAAGTCCTCTTCTAGTTTCCTGCCAGACGCGTTTCGGGCCAACGCCCTCTTCAGTGGCAGACCATGTGACGTGACGGCATGCGGCAACCACCAGTAAATCCCCGTAATAATAATGCTCAGGTGAACCACCTGAAGCAATGCTTCCTGGGACTGGTGGTTCAGTAAAACCCAAGTGGGTCACCGCCGGCACTCACATTGAAAAATGTCTTTAAAAGGATTGCCGATGTTCGTGCCGGCACCCCTGCATATAACAGGCACCTCCTGTTCCACAGTTAGCTGCCCCAATAAAGCAGCCGCGGACCCGCAAGTCTTTCGCGGTGGTGCAATCCTGCGACCAGGCAGGCCGCTATGCAAAAAGAGTTGCCTCTAGGTGGGATGCACTCCCAGGTGGAAATTACGCCAAAGCAAGGGCACACGCCATGAACAAAGTCCTTTTCTGGTTTCCTGCCAGACGTGTTTCGGGCCAATGCCCTCTTCAGTGGCAGACCATGTGACGTGACGGCGTGCGGCAACCACCAGTAAATTACCGTAATAATAATGCTCAGGTGAACCACCTGAAGCAATGCTTCCTGGGACTGGTGGTTCAGTAAAACCCAAGTGGGTTGCCGCCGGCACTCACATTCAAAAATGTCTTTAAAAGGATTGCCGATGTTCGTGCCGTCACCCCTGTATATAACAGGCACCTCCAGTTCCACAGTTAGCTGCCCCAATAAAGCAGCCGCGGACCAGCAAGTGTTTTGCGGTGGTGCAATCCCGCGATCAGGCAGGCCGCTATACAAAATGCAAAAAGAGTTGCCTCTAGGTGGGATGCACTCCCAGGTGGAAATTATGCCAAAGCAAGGGCACACGCCATGAACAAAGTCCTTTTCTGGTTTCCTGCCAGACGCGTTTCGGGCCAACGCCCTCTTCAGTGGCAGACCATGTGACGTGACGAAGTGCGGCAACCACCAGTAAATCCCCGTAATAATAATGCTGAGGTGAAACACCTGAAGCAATGCTTCCTGGGATTGGTGGTTCAGTAAAACCCAAGTGGGTCGCCGCCAGCACTCACATTCAAAAATGTCTTTAAAAGGATTGCCGATGTTCGTGCCGGCACCCCTGCATATAACAGGCACCTCCTGTTCCACAGTTAGCTGCCCCAATAAAGCAGCCGCGGACCCGCAAGTGTTTCGCGGTGGTGCAATCCCGCGTCCAGACAGGCCGCTATACAAAATGCAAAAAGAGTTGCCTCTAGGTGGGATGCACTCCCAGGTGGAAATTACGCCAAAGCAAGGGCACACGCCATGAACAAAGTCCTTTTCTGGTTTCCTGCCAGACGCGTTTCGGGCCAACGCCCTCTTCAGTGGCAGACCATGTGACGTGACGGCGTGCGGCAACCACCAGTAAATCCCCGTAATAATAATGCTCAGGTGAACCACCTGAAGCAATGCTTCCCGGGACTGGTGGTTCAGTAAAACCCAAGTGGGTCGCCGCCGGCACTCACATTAAAAAATGTCTTTAAAAGGATTGCCGATGTTCGTGCCGGGACCCCTGCATATAACAGGCACCTCCTGTTCCACAGTTAGCTGCCCCAATAAAGCAGCCACGGACCCGCAAGTGTTTCACGGTGGTGCAATCCCGCGACCAGGCAGGCTGCTATACAAAATGCAAAAAGAGTTGCCTCTAGGTGGGATGCACTCCCAGGTGGAAATTACGCCAAAGCAAGGGCATACGCCATGAACAAAGTCCTTTTCTGGTTTCCTGCCAGACGCGTTTCGGGCCAACGCCCTCTTCAGTGGCAGACCATGTGACGTGACGGCATGCGGCAACCACCAGTAAATCCCCGTAATAATAATGCTCAGGTGAACCACCTGAAGCAATGCTTCCTGGGACTTGTGGTTCAGTAAAACCCAAGTGGGTAGCCGCCGGCTCCCACATTCAAAAATGTCTTTAAAAGGATTGCCGATGTTTGTGCCGGCACCCCTGCATATAACAGGCACCTCCTGTTCCACAGTTAGCTGCCCCAATAAAGCAGCCGCGGACCGCAAGTGTTTCGCGGTGGTGCAATCCCGCGTCCAGGCAGGCCGCTATACAAAATGCAAAAAGAGTTGCCTCTAGGTGGGATGCACTCCCAGGTGGAAATTACGCCAAAGCAAGGGCACACGCCATGAACAAAGTCCTTTTCTGGTTTCCTGCCAGACGCGTTTCGGGCCAACGCCCTCTTCAGTGGCAGACCATGTGATGTGATGGCGTGCGGCAACCACCAGTAAATCCCCGTAATAATAATGCTCAGGTGAACCACCTGAAGCAATGCTTCCTGGGACTGGTGGTTCAGTAAAACCCAAGTGGGTCGCCGCCGGCACTCACATTAAAAAATGTCTTTAAAAGGATTGCCGATGTTCGTGCCGGCACCCCTGCATATAACAGGCACCTCCTGATCCACAGTTAGCTGCCCCAATAAAGCAGCCGCAGACCCTCAAGTGTTTCGCGGTGGTGCAATCCCGCCACCAGGCAGGCCGCTATACAAAATGTAAAAAGAGTTGCCTCTAGGTGGGATGCACTCCCAGGTGGATATTACGCCAAAGCAAGGGCACACGCCATGAACAAAGTCCTTTTCTGGTTCCTGCCAGACACGTTTTGGGCCAACGCCCTCTTCAGTGGCAGACCATGTGACGTGACGGCATGCGGCAACCACCAGTAAATCCCCGTAATAATAATGCTCAGGTGAACCACCTGAAGCAATGCTTCCTGGGAGTGGTGGTTCAGTAAAACCCAAGTGGGTTGCCGCCGGCACTCACATTCAAAAATATCTTTAAAAGGATTGCCGATGTTCGTGCCGGCACCCCTGCATATAACAGGCACCTCCTGTTTCACAGTTAGCTGCCCCAATAAAGCAGTCGCGGACCCGCAAGTGTTTCGCGGTGGTGCAATCCCGCGACTAGGCAGGCCGCTATACAAAATGCAAAAAGAGTTGCCTCTACGTGGGATGCACTCCCAGGTGGAAATTACGCCAAAGCAAGGGCACACGCCATGAACAAAGTCCTTTTCTGGTTTCCTGCCAGACACGTTTCGGGCCAACGCCCTCTTCAGTGGCAGACCATGTGACGTGACGGCGTGCGCCAACCACCAGTAAATCCCCGTAATAATAATGCTCAGGTGACCCACCTGAAGCAATGCTTTCTGGGACTGGTGGTTCAGTAAAACCCAAGTGGGTCGCCGCCGGCACTCACATTCAAAAATGTCTTTAAAAGGATTGCCGATGTTCGCGCCGGCACCCCTGCATATAACAGGCACCTCCTGTTCCACAGTTAGCTGCCCCAATAAAGCAGCCGCGGACCAGCAAGTGTTTCGCGGTGGTGCAATCCCGCGACCAGGCAGGCCACTATACAAAATGCAAAAAGAGTTGCCTCTAGGTGGGATGCACTCCCAGGTGGAAATTATGCCAAAGCAAGGGCACACGCCATGAACAAAGTCCTTTTCTGGTTTCCTGCCAGACGCGTTTTGGGCCAACGCCCCCTTCAGTGGCAGACCATGTGATGTGACGAAGTGTGGCAACCACCAGTAAATCACCGTAATAATAATGCTCAGGTGAAACACCTGAAGCAATGCTTCCTGGGACTGGTGGTTTAGTAAAACCCAAGTGGGTCGCCACCGGCACTCACATTCAAAAATATCTTTAAAAGGATTGCCGATGTTCGTGCCGGCACCCCTGCATATAACAGGACCTCCTGTTCCACCGTTAGCTGCCCCAATAAAGCAGCCGCAGACCCGCAAGTGTTTCGCGGTGGTGCAATCCCGCCACCAGGCAGGCCGCTATACAAAATGCAAAAAGAGTTGCCTCTAGGTGGGATGCACTCCCAGTGGAAATTACGCCAAAGCAAGTGCACACGCCATGAACAAAGTCCTTTTCTGGCTTCCTGCCAGACGTGTTTCGGGCCAACGCCCTCTTCAGTGGCAGACCATGTGACGTGACGGCGTGCGGCAACCACCAGTAAATCCCCGTAATAATAATGCTCAGGTGAACCACCTGAAACAATGCTTCCTGGGACTGGTGGTTCAGTAAAACCCAAGTGGGTCGCCGCCGGCACTCACATTAAAAATTGTCTTTAAAAGGATTGCCGATGTTTGTGCCGGCACCCCTGCATATAACAGGCACCTCCTGTTCCACAGTTAGCTGCCCCAATAAAGCAGCCGCGGACCCGCAAGTGTTTCGCGGTGGTGCAATCCCACGACCAGGCAGGCTTCTATACAAAATGCAAAAAGAGTTGCCTATAGGTGGGATGCACTCCCAGGTGGACATTACGCCAAAGCAAGGGCACACGCCATGAACAAAGTCCTTTTCTGGTTTCCTGCCAGACGCGTTTCGGGCCAACGCCCTCTTCAGTGGCAGACCATGTGACGTGATGGCGTGCGGCAACCACCAGTAAATCCCCGTAATAATAATGCTCAGGTGAACCACCTGAAGCAATGCTTCCTGGGACTGGTAGTTCAGTAAAACCCAAGTGGGTCGCCGCCAGCACTCACATTCAAAAATGTCTTTAAAAGGATTGCCAATGTTCGTGCCGGCACCCCTGCATATAACAGGCACCTCCTATTCCACAGTTAGCTGCCCCAATAAAGCAGAATTTCGGCGTTTGCGATTGCAATTGGGCTTAGTGGTATGTATGATTGAAAAGCTGCCTCGCAAAATAAGGAATCGCATTTAAGGAAGCGCTAATTGCGATTCCTTAAATGCAATGTATGAAGCACAAAAAAAGTGCAAATTGGTCATAAGGAATCGCAAATTACCACCAACTTCAAGTTGGTGGTAATATGCGATTTCTTTAAAAATGCAATTTTTAGCATTTCTCAAAGTGCAATGTGGCGCACATACATGCCCTTAGGGCATGTATGTGCGCCACATGTGCACCCATGCTTATTTCAGGGGTGCAACAGGGTGTCCTTTTGACACCCTTGCAACCTTGAAATTGCATTCTCAATTTGCGATTCTCTAATTGCTAATCGCAAATTGAGAATGTCTTTAGGCCCATAGGAATGAATGGGGAGGGTTTCCTTAATTGCGAATCGCAATTTGCGAATCGCAATTAAGGAATATGTAGGATTCGCAATTTGTTTTGCAAATCCTACATACATCTCGTTTTGCGATTCTCAAATAGCGATTCGCAAAAAATCGCTATTTGAGAATCGCAAAACCTAACATTGATACATATGGCCCTTAAACTATGGAACATAATTTAAGCATGTAATTTGAGACTAATTTGCTCCTAATACAATGATTGATCTATCTGCAGATATCGTTTTACTGAGATTGATGTGCTGTCACTGTCCGCCCATCTGATTATTAAAAAAAAAAATAGTTTTCAAACTATCCATTTGAAAACACCATTGTTTATACCATATATATATTCCCAAGTTCTCAAAAGATTATTGGATGAACTTTCTTACATAGGCTTTGAACTCCCTATCTGGGGGTCCTTTGTTGTTTTTCTGTTTCTATGTCAGATTCAGAAACTTTGTTTTAGGTACAGAGGGACAAGCTGACATTACTAAAAATGACTGTGACATTTCTAATCAAGCTAAACCACAGAAAAAGCTAACAAGGACACAATTACACACAATATTCCATAATGATTGTTTGAATGCAACTTTGATTCCTGTGGACCTTCAAGTTAAAATCTTTCTTTTTCTTTTGTAGACAATGATGAATTCAAGACCAGTTTTTGTTTTGTTTCCAACAAGTGCTTGTGCAGTTTGTTGGTCTTAAGTACTGAAACAGCTTCAAAACACATCTAGAAACTAAAGAACAAAACTGAGGAACTGGGAAAAAGATCATTTGTGATCAAAGCATACCTAATGCAAAGCATCATTAGAAACTACAGACAACTATTAAAGAATTAGAAAAAAGTCATATTTTAAAAAACTGATAAGTTGCAAAAGGGTGTTAGACATTACAATAAAGATAGGACATATCCATATGTATGTTAAGATTTTTATTGAACTGGCTCTTTTGATAGATCCCCCAAAGTAGTGTCTTTTTCCAATATATTCTCTGAATATGAGTCTGATAGTGATTATAAATTTAAGGCTATCACAGCATTTAGTATCAATGACCAACCTTTCTCCTCACACCAGTTTTTGGTAAAGAAAAACCAGAGAGGAGCCCCTCTACGATCATAAAGAAGAGATGGCAGACACGGCTGATATCAAAATCTGTACACCACATATCAGAGACAAACCCAGAACCAGTACTATGGTGGACACTTGAAATACAAGTATGCTCACCTTTATTTTATCACCTCACACCCTTGTTCCAATCCATAGCAATAATCCATGTTTTTACTATATTGGAATTATATAATTTTGTTAGGACAATACATTTCAAGAATATTTTTATTGCATAATATATTCCATGCATCCCTTGAAACAATAGGTTTTTAACGTACTTCTATATTGTATTCACCTAATAGCAAGATAAGCAAAGAGATCTTCATTCTAATATTTCATGAGCTGATTATCTATCTTTTTAATCAAAGATATTTGTAAAATGTAATGTCTGAAGAACTGTGCCAGGCTTTACAAATATTACAGGCACTGACCAATATAGTTATCAAGCCTGCTGAGGGTGGTAGGATTCTACTACAAGACAAAGATGATTATGAAGGTGTAATTTTACATTCAACTCAGTAACATGGATTATTATACACAGCTACAGTTTGACCCCACATCTGCCATTAGACAACTTATATAACACTTACAAAACACTACTACACTTGTTCTTGATGAGAATTTACTTAGTTAAAAAATAATTTGCCTAGGAGACCAGATACTGTTTGAACAGAGACAAACATGGAAAACAGACACTCTTTTTGCTGCTGATCCTTTGCAGCCGTGGCGTCCAAGAGAATATGGTGACAATACATTATCCTGGACAATCCATAATTTGGGACATATCACATTTTCAACACCTACTGCAACACTTGTTAAGTCCTGAAACCACAAGTGAGGCGACCCCGCCAGCAGGTCCGCGAAACGTTTGAGCCTGTGTTGCCATTGGCCAATCAGGGTAGACCTTGATCACCTCGGATCACCAGAGCCGGCAGACAAGTGCTAGCGCATCGCCGACTAATCGAGGAAATGTGATTTTTATGATGTCTGCCACTTATTATTATATAACAAAGGGGGAGTTGTAGCATATTGATGTTAGGCGCAATCGGACCTTCGTGTTTCTGGGCATACTCTGAAGAGGAAGTATGTAATATGCAGGGAGGTGTTAGCATGTGGTTAATGAGAAGTATTGTGTAATGCACAGTGCATGAGTGTATGCTGAAGAATAAAGTAATGCTTGTCCGCAGTTCCTGTGAGGCATAATTCATCTGCATGCTCCTGAGCTGGGGAAGATTCCCCAAATATTATGCTTTCAATGTTGTTCTTTTTAGTTAGATTTTCAAATGTAATTTTCTCCCACACTCTATAATTTGCGATCAGTATGTCTAATTTTCAGTTATCCACATGAGGCACTCCTGAGCCCATATTTTGTATTTACTAATTTCCTTTTTTGGTACATTGATTTGAGAACCTGCCCCTTGGTGAGCTCATTTATCTTGACCTCAGGTGGAAACTTCAGATTCTTCCAGGCTGAATACAGAAAAGCAGCTCTTCACCCATGGGGAATATTTGTGGTTAATAAACTTACACTTAGGGGCCTATTACAATGGCGGTCGGATGACCGCTGCCCGGCCAGCGGTGGCAACCGCCGGGCCTGCGGCGGACATCTGCCCGGGATCGCAAGCCAGAAAACCGCCAGTCAGATTAGGATGGCGGTGGTGACCGCGGCGGTGGGAAATTCCGACCGCCGCTTTTCCGCCGGTTGCCATCCGCACTCCTGCCTTGCGGACGGAGAAGGACTGGGATAATGGTGGCGGTGCTGATCTGACTCTGCCGGCACGATTATGATGCCGGCGGTAGCCAGCCTTTCCTCAGCGGTCAAACCGCCATGGAAGGGCAGGCGGAGAATGTCTTCCGGGGGCCCGTTGTGGGCCCCCAATGTGTTGGGGTGGGGGGTGCACTGGGGGTACCCATGGTCCCCCCTACATTTCCCATGCAGTGCAGGGAAATGCAGGACATGCTCCTTTTGACATCGCGGCGGTGCTGCGTGCATCAGCAACCGCCGCAATGTTAAAGCCTGCGATCCGACCGCAGCGGTCAGATTTCGAGCAAGGAACATCGTAATACGACCGGCGGTTATGTCGCGGGCCTTGCAGGCGGTATTTTCCCGTTACCATGGCGGTCGGAGGTTTTCTGACCGCCATCGTAATAGGCCCCTAAGTTCCATGATGGAATGTTGTGTCTCCATGCCATTCATAAGATAGATCCACACAGTGCATGCATCATCCTCAAGGCTTTTTGTGCCTCACAGTGTTTCATTACATGCTAGGGATTCTCTGTTTAAACTGTTCTTGTATGATCACCTGTAATGCTCTCATTATGAAAGGCCCAGAATTCGTGTTTTGGCCAAAAACAGGAGTTGTCATACAAATTTGTGCAGTTTTACCTCACCTGGTAGTCTTAGGTGTGATATTCCCGCATCTTCTCAAGAGTAAACCTAGGAGACTTTGTCCTCTGTAAAAAAAACACCATAATTACAGGTTTGCCTGTCGAAGTAAGTACAGCAGTATGGGTGCTATGTCTCAGATAATTTGCATAATTGATATGAAGCACCCAATGTGGAGATGGGGACTGTGTTGTCCTCAAGAATGGATGAGGAAACGTGTCCTTAATGATAAGATTCAAATTAGCATTTCAAATAACAGTCAAACAATAGGATTGACTGAAAAAGTGAGTTCAAGATTAGTCATTTAGGAAAGCCATGAAGGTTTATTTAAAATATTACAGAAATCTTTTGCCATGAAGACACTAGGGCCAGATGTACGACCATTCCGTTTTGCGGGTTGCAAATTGTGATTTTTTTGCAACTCACAAAACGGAATCTAGTAATGGGTCTTAGACACATTTAGCGATTCCCAATGAGGTCTCAAATGAACTGCGTCATCAATATTCATAAGGCAGGTTGCAATTTGCGACCCATTGGGAATGGCCCACAATCACAGGGATGGTGGCCTGCTTCATGTAAAAATGAATAGATTTCTTTTAATTTTTCAAGGGCAGGCAGTGGTCTGTGTGACTGACCACTGCCTACTTATAAAAAATATTTTTGCATAGATTCATAATAGGGAAGGGGTCCCAAGGAGACACTTTCCCGTTTGCGACTGGCATACCGCCTAGTTGAAGTAGGTGGTAACTGCAATTGTTTTGCGGTCGCAAAACAATCGTACATACCAGTGCAACTCGCTATTAGGAAGGGACGCCCTTGGCATGCCCCTTCCTAATAGCGACTCGCAAACCCTATTTTGCGAGTCGGTAATAGGTTACAGACTCGCAAAATAGGGTCAGTACATGCTACATCCCTTTTAAGCGGTTGCAAACGGCCCTATTTTCCATTTGCGACTGCTAAAAACGGTCGTACATCTGAACTTTAATCTTAAAATAGATGCTGCAATGAGCAAAATCATAGTTGGAAAAAATAGCAAGTTGTAACTAGCGTGCTTAGAAAAAATTGGGGAAAAATGCAGAAATATAATTGTCAAGAATATCGATTTTTTCCAGGTAAGTAATATCATTGTTAAGAATATCATTGCTGTTAATATTTCTTTCAATAATATAGTTGTAAAAAAATGTTTTTTATTATCTTATTGTGTTTTAGCTCACATATTAATTTTATGTGTTCTTATTGTTTATATGATTGTTAATAATATTTTTAAATATAGCTTGTAATTTTAAGTGATTTATAGTTTTTATTGTAATTGCTAATAGTAATTTAAATTACATATTGGGTTGTTAGGTTTGTAGGGGTATATAGTGGGAAGGTAATTAAGCAATAATTCATTAACAATTCATTATTAATTTATTATCAGCTATTTTACTTGAATATTATCTATGTAAATTGTGTAATAACTTTAAAGATTAGTTATATTTTAGGTGTGGGCTGCTGGGTTTGTAGGTGCATATAGTGGGAAGTTATTTAAGTAATGATTAATTAACAATTAATTATCAATGTATTATTTATTATTTAATTGGCTATTAATTATTAAAATTGTGTAATAACCTTGCTACTGGATTTGAGTGCTGCGTTTGACACGGTAGAACACTGCACATTGATCAATAGATTGAAGGATGCAGGCATCACAGGTACAGCGATAAAATGGCTAACCTCTTTCCTGGAAGACAGATCCTTCCAACTGATGGAAGGGGAACATCTCTCAGACACCCTCCAACTATCATGCGGGGTCCCACAGGGCTCTGCACTAAGCCCTACACTTTTTAATGTGTACATGCAGCCATTGGCAGAGATAGTACAAGAATTTGGCTTGTCCATAGTGTCATACGCCGACGATATGCAATTAGTACTGTCAGTGACGAATGACCCCCAGTCCATACACAATAATCTAGGTCCCTGCATGTCAAGGATAGCGGACTGGATGTGTAAATGCTCCCTGAAACTAAATGGAGATAAAACAGAGCTAATGTTCCTGGGAAACCAAACAGTACCCAGGAACACCATCAGCTGGCCAACCCAGTTAGGGGAACCCCTAACCCCCAAGACGGCCATAAAACACTTAGGAATCTGGCTAGATGAAAATCTAAGTATGGAGACCCAAGCAAAGAAACTATCAGGCAAATGCTTTGGAATACTCAATATGCTCCGAAAAATTATACCCATCCTACCTATACAATCCCACAGAACGGTGGTACAAGCTCTGGTTATGTCGCAGCTGGACTACGGGAATTCCCTATATCTTGGCGCACCAAAATATGTCATTCATCGGCTGCAGGTAGTACAAAATGCTGCAGCAAGGACCCTGCTCCAAATTCTGAGAAAGCAATCAGCCAAGGCAGCCCTAAAGACTCTACACTGGCTCCCAGTTCAGGCAAGGATCACCTTTAAAGCAACCTGTATCGCCCACAGAGCCATGAATAATAGAGGACCTGCCTTAATAAAAAAGCTGGTTGCACACTATATCCCAAGCAGGGACCTAAGATCCTCCTCAGACTTTCTCATGCAGCAAGGCAGAATAAATAGAGCTAGATGGGGAGGAAGATCTTTTCGGCACCTGGTTCCCAAAATTTGGAACTCACTGCCCAAAGATGTACGCATGCTAACTGACGAACTAGCCTTCAGGAAGAGACTTAAAGCACTGCTCTTTCCCTAAAATCCCTCCTGACGATCTGACTAAGCACACCGTTGCTATTTTCTCCTAGCGCTGGGAAGCCTACGGGCAGCTATGCGCTCTATAAATCCATAAACATAAACATAACCTAATATATTACTTATACTTTAGGTGTGGGCTGTTGAGTTTGTAGAAATATAGAATGGGAAGTTAATTAAGTAATAAGTAATTATCAATTATTTATTTATTATTCATTATATATTTGATATTTAATTACGTCCATTATGATATTGATTTATTTTACTTATATTTTAGTTGCAGATTGCTAGAAATTTAGGGGTAAAGGATGGGCATTAATTAACTAATAATTAATTGATCATCAATTCTATAAATTGTCCCATTCTTATGTATTTTAGTTATATTTAAGTGAGGGCTTCTAGGTTTGTGGGGTTATGGTGTGGTAAGTGAATTAAATAATAAATAAACAACAATTCTTTAATTGATAGTTAATTATACATTATTTTCTAATAATCAGGTACATTATTTAATTCTTTTTATATATATATAATTTTTGTTTGGTTAATAATAATTTTCTTATTAAGAGTTTTATAGTTGTTCTAAATTAATAGTGTTATTCAAATATTTAATGTGTTAGAAGGACTTTCCCTACTGTTGCACAGACTGTAGTGAGAATTGTAAATTTTAATATATATATATATATATATATATATATATATATATATATATATATATATATATATATATTCACTGAAAAAACCACTGGTTTCAGGGAGTTTATAGTTAGTTGGACATTTCACTCGTACAAAACCAGAGAAATTCGGCCGTTATAGTTAGTTGAGCTACCTATAATTCGCGCCCCTGCAATGCACTGCTGATGACATCACATATTACATCACTCATGACATGGTCAGTGACATCACTGATGACATCTCAAACCTGAAACCTGTGGTTTTTTCAGTGAATTTCTATGGTTTTTTAAATGCTAATTTCTAACTATAACGTCCCTGAAACCTATGGTTTTTTCAGTGAATTTCAAAGGTTTTTTAAATGCTGATTTCTAACTATAACGTCCCTAAAACCTATGGTTTTTTCAGTTAATTTCAAAGGTTTTTTAAATGCTAATTTCTAACTATGCCTACAGAGGTAAGACATATGCAGAAAGAGGAAGAAAGGCGCAGAAAGAAGCAAGAGAAATGCAGATAGAGGCAACAGAAGTCCAGAAAGATGAAGAAAAGTGCAGAAAGAAGCAAGAGATATGCAGAAAGAACCAACAGAAGTGAAGAAAGAGGCCTTGTTGCAAAGTCATCCTGTGCCCCCAACTTTTTGCTGACTGGTACTGATGGTAACTGACTCTGACTAACCTGGCCCGGAGCCAGTGCTTTGCTGAAAGACACTTAGGGGTCGATTCCGATCTCGGCCGGAAGCGCACCTAACACTATTCGCCCGGAAAAAAACCAAGCCGAACGCGTGTTTCCCGGCCTATTCGAACATTCGTCCGAACGAGCAAGTACGATGCGCATAACAGCCCAGATCCCGACCCAGCCGTATGTACCCATTCCAGCTCCTGTTCCCCGCCCGAGCCAGATCCGTAAACGCTGAATCGAGTCGCACGGAAGCAAATATACAGCACCTTCCGGCCGGACTAGTACAATGCGCCTTCCGTACGCGCCGAACCCGTCGCTACGTCCGGCACGTCAGAACATCCGGGAGAGCTGCACATAAGCTCCGATTCACGCCACAAGACAATCTACGGATACGAGACGAACAAGCCAGCGACGAGTATGAGTCGAAGCCACGAGAAACACGAACGAGACGACACAACCATGAATCCCATCGCGCAGGTCCTACCAATACTCTACATCAATTACCGGAACCGGTACGGACGCGTACGGCGCAGACGGTAAGTCAAACACCCACAACACAAACAAACGACATGTACCCGACATGTCACACACACATAGGGATGCAGAGATGACGTACACTAGCAACAGCAGAACCATAGGGGCGGGATGGCAATCGCCAATGCCACACACACCCATAGGGGCCTGGATGCCTACCACTACCACCACCCCTACTCATGGGGGGCTGGATGCCTACCACTACCACCACCCCTACTCAGGGGGGGGCTGGATGCCTGTCACAACCACCACCCCTACTCATGGGGGCTGGATGCCTACCACTACCACCACCCCTACTCGGGGGGCTGGATGCCTGTCACTACTACCATCCCCACTCATAGGGGGATGGATGCCTACCACCAACACCACCCCTACTCAGGGGGCCTGGATGCCTGTCACTACCACCACCCCTACTCATGGGGGGCTGGATGCCTACCACTACCACCACCCCTACTCAGGGGGGGCTGGATGCCTGTCACTACTACCATCCCCACTCATAGGGGGCTGGATGCCTGCCACTAACACCACCCCTACTCAGGGGGGCCTGGATGCCTACCACCAACACCACCCCTACTCAGGGGGGGCTGGATGCCTGTCACTACCACCACCCCTACTCATGGGGGCCTGGATGCCTACCACTACCACCACTAACCCTGGGCATAGTTTGCGTAGTCGCGCTACGCGAAGACGGCAAAGCGCTACGCGAGCTACGCGAGCGTGCGTAGCTGCTTGTCGCGCCCGTTCGCGATGCGTTTTTCTTCTTCGGGAACGCGTTGTGCGTGTTCGGGACGCTGTTTGCGTGCTCAGGGGATAGTATCTCGCGAACTTACCCATGCGGTCGCCTATGGGCGCGGCCATCTTGTTTTTCACTTGTCCCGCCCGTTCGCGATTCCTTATTTCCTGTTCCGGGTCGCGTATAGCGTGCTCGCGATGCGCATTTCATGTTCGGGAACGCGTCGTACGTGTTCGCTACGCTTTTTGCGTGCTCGGGGAGAAATATCGCGCGAACTTACCCACGCGGTCGCAATGGGCGCGGCCATCTTGTTTTTCACTCTATGCTATGGTTCTGGGCCTGCTTTTCTATTCTCCCTCAATCTTTGCAATCCTTAGTTTTTTACACTGTTTTTCAATTTTTCTTTATTTCTTATCTATCTCTCTCTCTGCCTAAGTCTATATTTTGCATTTTCTTCTACTTTTTACTGTGTTTTTTTAACTTTTCGACTGTTTTATATAACTTTCTTCTTTAAGCTCCTACTTCTTCCCCTAACTTTATTTTTCCCTTCTAACTTTTCTTTTCCGCCTCCTCCCACACACCCCAGAACCATGGCGAAGGATAGCAGCAGCAGTAACGGCTCGAAGGGCAAGGCGCGTGCGCCCAAGAGCCGCATGCCTTGCGGCAGACTGCGCCCTGCAGGGGTGCAAGCCCGCCAGCTTTTTAGTGAGGCGGAGGTGGCCGCCCTTGTTTTTTTGTTCAGCGCCACCTCCCCTTGACCTTGGCAGCAGGCGGCAGGCCAGGCTCCGGGTACCCTACCCAGGAGCATCACCGCCGGTGGGCGAAGGTGCGCCGGGCAGTGTTTCGCTGCTCAGGGGTCCGGCGCACCCATAACCAGCTGGCACACCGGTGGTCAGACATCCTGGACCGGGAGCAGGACCTGTTGGACCTGCTAGGTGTCGAGGTCGTGGGGCTTGGTGAGTAGCTAATATATATAGTAGTATAAGTATTGTTATTTGTGTATACATTTTTTACAAATAACAAGAATACTGCTGCTTACATTGCAGGTAAATTACGTTTCAAAATCTTCTGTGATTGTAGGACACAGGTGCTGGGCGCTACTCTTACTTGTTTGCAACTTTGCGCTCGCTTGTCCTTATTATTGTGTAAGAGTTTACTTTAGAGAACTTAAGTTAGGTAATGCTATTGCTAGAGAGACTCTAGTCCTTCCTTTGTCCTCCTGTCAAATAGTGGTGGATGGATTGATACTAGGTTACTATTAGTTGATAATTTTTGAGCGGTCTGCGTAACGCATCCTCTGTCACTGAGTGCTGCTTACCCCAGTCCTTAGTAGAACCTTTTGTAGTTTGTTTAGTGAGTGGTAGGCTTAGCAGTGTCAGTCAGCAGCAGAACATCAGACGCAACCAACCAACAATTTGGTGTATGCATTATGCACCAATTTATGCATGTGTCCTCCTTCTCATCTATGCATTTTTGAGGGCTAAAAAAATGTAAATGCAGACTTAGTGAACAATTGGCCCGTCTGGAATGGGTGGGCTAGGTCAGGTGGTACTTAGGCTTAGTTAGTGTTCTGGATTTTATTTGAATCAATCAGAATGGAAAACTGAATTAGTGTTCCTAAATAAGTAGACTGTCCGTGAATCCCGCAAGCCAGTAGTCGATCGGATTAGATAGGTCAATTTTATTGCAATTTTTGTTTCCTAAAACGTTTTTTGAGCGTTTTTTTAGATACTTTATTTGTTTCACAGCAATCATTAATGTTTGTGTCTTTCTTTATTATATCTTACATGATCACTGATCTGCAGCACCCAGGGGCAAGAAGACGGGGTCCGAGTCGGCGGGACAACCACCAGAGGACCGCTCCTCTACCGAGGGCCCTGCTGCTGGTCCCAGTAAGTCCTCCAGTGGTTAATATTAACAATTATATTGCCCTAACTTTTACTGCACCTTATTTTTTCCGAACTATTAATTCTGGTTCCACTCCTAATTCTATTTTTTACAAAAGCTTCTTTGATCTTGACTTGACTATCTGTTTCTAAATTCTGGTTATCCCTGCCTCTAAGTTCTAACTGCCTCTGCTATGAATGTCTGTACTACTACTATTAGTCTGTCGCTAAGCTTACCCAGTTTGCATTGCCACTCTTTATTTTACGGTTTTGAATAAAACTCAGATTGACCAATAGCTCTAGCCACTGAGTCCAGTCCTTTCGGTTGTCCTCTTCTAGGCTTCTTAATCTTGAAGCTTTGACAATTACCACAAACAAAATGCCCAACCAGATATTTGACTATTTTTGATAGGATATAGTACATACTACTACTGATGTGGGGATTCTGCACAGCCACATGCAGAACTATGCACAAGAAAATAGGATGTTGGTGATGGGAGGTTGGAACTTGGACCTTCCTCACACCTCAGTCAGAAGTGAACCCACAATCCCCTGAACGACTAGCTATAGTGTCTCATTAGGTCCCCGAACCCCCACCCGAAGATACCCAATGATTACACAACCCAGAACAGATAACACCCTTTCGCTCACTCACTCGTGTAAGTCCACCACCACCACCACCACACCAAATACCACAGAGTCTATGTGTAAGTTCAAAAGGTTTATTTTCAACTAACAAGCTCTGTATGTTGTTCTATAAAATTCAGTGTACTCCAGCCAGCTCCAACAGCAAAATGCATAAGATTAAAACAATAAACATTGTTACAACACGTGCATGATGATAGAAGACAAAAGATCTGTGCGAATTCTGGGAGACTCCTCACCGTAGAACGTAGAATTACTGGTTACATGCATCATTCATAAGCTCTGCAAATCTCTGGTTCGTAGAAGGGAATCTTCTGCCTGTTATGAGAAAAATGGTGTGCGTTAGATAGTATAATGCAAGCATTTCTCAGTCCCGCCAAAAAGTGTAACATGTTACTTATGGCTAAGCAATACGGACTAACCGAACTCCATAACAAAGTGGCTTGTTTTTCGACATCTTGTACGCAACGCTCAGACAGTAGCTGTATGAGCTCATGTGGGCTCAAAAGGCGTCTTACTGTTACTGCACAACAAGCTGCGAGGTAACATGCGCAAAAGACATGAAGCGAAAAATGGTTGCATAGCTCAGGCTAACTTTGCAAAGAGTAGAGTATACTATAATAATGACCCTAGGGACCATAACACTACTAGTGTCTACTGACTCTACTCTAGGACCCGATTTGGACTAGTGAATGTGATGTATATGTATGTATTAACTTTTTTCAATCTTGCTAGTGAAAACGAATAAATAGGGTGAGGTGTACAGGCATCTAAAAATGTGTCATGTTTTTATCTAGGCGTACTAACGACCACCAGTGCCGGCGGGGCCAGCGGCGATTCTACCATTCCGGAGGGGCAGGAGATGCGGCACCTGCAGGAGCTACAGGGGGTGAGCCAGCAGCAGTGGCGGGCGGTGGTAAGTTATATTCATTACTTATTGACATTGCACTAGCTGGAAGGGTGTTGACTTCACTCACTGTACTGTTGTTGAGACTTATTAGGTATGAAGTTGTAGTGAACATTATACAACGGATGAAGAAGACACCCTTTACTTAGCATTAGCAATGCAGTAGCAATAGCATTACCAGCGTGACTTGATTAACCAATGGCCTCTTCTATCTGACTCCAACTCAGCTGTGAAAGTTTTATGGAGGAGACTAAATGTCAGATCAGATGACCTTGAACAAAAAGGGAAAGAAGGGTGGAAGGAGGAAGGACGGGCGAGATTTAATATGATGACTGGCAGAGAAGGATACGTTGGAAGCATGGATAGGTGGCTGATAGGAATCAGATGCATGTGTTGTTGAAGGATGGGTGGAAGGTGAAAGAAGAATGGATGCCTGCCTGGGTGGGCGACACAGTACGGGTGGATACTGTGGATAGCAAGAATCATCAGCGGTGTTTGGGTGAAACTCAAAGCCAAGGCAAGCAAGGAAGGAGTGGACGCATGGGTTGTTGTTGGTGAAACAAAGTAAGGTTTGTGGAGAGATTAAGAACAATGATAGACATTTACTTAGAATGGATGGATGCCTGTATGTATTCATCATAGACAGCATAGGTGGAGACTGTCTCGGGATGCACAGTCTTAGTTTTAAGGGAATATAAAAGAAACCGCGCCAGAGTAGCAAAGCTGATGTGGGGAGGGGCAGGGTGGGGGGTAGTAAACAATGTATTACGTGGCCAAATACAGGTAACTTTACTGTAAACATAAAAATAAATAAAGCGAATTTCATTGTGCGCACTGCACCGCCAAATACGATGCAGTGCGCGCAGCGAAATTAGTTTTATTTATTTATATGTTTACTTACCTGTAATTGCCATAATCCATAGTTTACTACCCCCCACCCTGCCCCTCCCCACATCCCCGCCCGGCAGCACTCCCCGAGTCCCACCACCGACCGCTACTGACCTTATGTCGTCATCCCATATAAAAGCAATGATCATTGGATCAGATATATAATCTGCCTTTTTGTAGTAGCCAGGGCACTGTGAAAGTGAAATTGACCAATTGCCCTTCATGTAACAGAGAGAGTATGGCCAGTGCCACCCGTAATAGAAAAATACGAGCTTCCCCACCTGCAGACAGTAGTAAATCAAACTAACGTGAGTCTGCGTCATGACTCGTATGTTTGTCTTGGGTGCAAGCATAGATGACCGAGCTGGCATGCCGGCTACAACCAGGTTATGTAATTTCGCTAAACTAGAGATAAGAAGAAGACTGGTGTACTGTGTACTGGAGTCCATAGTGCTAGTATAATGCCTGAAACTCCCACAAATGTTAGAGGCCGAGGAAGTGGGAGGATAGATAGATTATTACCACAAATGTTATGTACTGTGCTTCTTGCTAGTGCTACTGTGCCATTATGTGTTGAGTTAATTTTGTGTTACTGTTTTGCTAAGAGTACTGGTTACAACAATATTCTTTTTCTTTCTTGATATAGATAGTATTCCTTCCCAAGAAAAACCATCCCGGAAGGAGTTGGCAGCCAGGGCCCGGCGCCGGAAACTGGAGGCCATCTGTGAGGAGTACCGGCGGCTGGTGGCTCAGGCGGAGGAGGCGGCAGCAGCTGCAGCCTCGTCCGATGCCCCGGGCCCCAGCCAGGCCCCAACTCCAGTGGTATGGCGCCGCGGTCTGGCAGCCGCCCGCCGCCGCAATTCTCTAGCAGCCAGCACTGCTGTCCCCCACCCTGGATGCCACTGCAGGGCATTTCACCGCAAGATGCTCCTCCGGATGTCACGGCTAGAGGAGCAACTAGAGGAGCGTGTAAAAATACTGGTGGACAAACACCTAAACGCCCGCCGAATTTAAGAACTATAGGACCCTGTTGCATTGCCCCTTTTTTATTCCTTTTGTTGGTGGGTGGGAATTGGGCGTTGGGGTTTCTGGACATTCTTTGGACTTTTTTCGTTTTGGACATTGGTTGGGGTTAGGGAGAGGGGTGGGTCAGGTGTGGGATAGTTTATTTTTGTTAGGGTAATAAATTATGTTTATACTTAAACATACAATGTTAATGTTTTGTGGGGGGTTACTGTTTTATGAATTAACGTCACATGGTTTCCTTGCTGCTGCAGGGCCGCAGCCAGTGTTTGATTGAAATAATCTGCCGATGATGTAACACAAACAGATAGATGAGGTACCCCTCACTGAGTTATTTGTCCTACTAGTACTGTCAGTCTCTCCTCCTAGTCCATTATACCTCCCACCAAACTTATCTTACCTGTGATTGATGATGATTACGTTCGGCACAGCAATGGCTGCATGGTTTCCCAAGAGAATGGAGAAGATGCCATGGTTGTGGTGGTAGTAGTAGAGTAGACACTGGCAGTAGCATTTGCAAAAAAATAAAAAGAGACAGTCACTTGCCTCAGAGCGACTGTGGGAGGAGTAGTAGAACGAAGTAAAATACAGTACAGAAGAAGACTGCCAAACAAACAATATTGCATTTGCAACTGCTAAGGTCAAATAAAACATAATGGTGGCGGGGACAGCCTAGTACAAGAAGTTACAAACTGTAGTTGTGTCGAGTGAGTCACTTAACTTAACACAATCGCAATTCGTAACCTTTAATGCTGTGTGGTAGGAGTTTGATGATGAATCCAATCAATGCCGGCAATTAATTATGATGTACTATTAGGTGACGGTCCCTTTGGAAAAAAAAAGGCTTGCACATAGACTGAGCATGGGTGGGCAAGCAGAAGAAGCTCCTCGCCCTGCCTTGAAATTGAATTAGTGTTGCTTTCACCACATCTGCCCCAGCAAACGTGTGATCAATTGGTGTACATTTTATGTAGTCACATCACACCTCAATATAAATCACAGCCCGGGGGAAGAGGGTTAGGGTTTGATGAATGGATGGGAAGGGGGGTTTGGGAAAGGTTTGAGAAAGAAAAACAGTACGCATGGACAACAAAAGCAAAGCGCAATCTTGGCAGACGACCATGATCTTATCCAAAAAATCTATAAAGGGAGAAAAAGGAAATGCATGCATGATGATGAAGATAACTTGATGGTTAATGAGTAGTACTTACTAACTCCTACTAGACAGTTAGACAGTACAGGGCAGCAGTATATTCTATGCAATTTGCCTTGCCTGTAATATGCCCTCAGAGACCCAAATTCCATGTTGTACTGGGCTTACTTTTAAAGATAGCAAAGAAAATTAAAAAATAGTTGTTGGGATCAATTAGCAAACAAACAACAACACACAACACACAGTCATAATGATTGCAGAGAAAAAAGGATTCCAATTAATTAAAAGATGAATGATGAATGATACTAAAGTTACTGTATTATCCTGGTCAAATTGTGGAGTTGAATCTCGTCCTTCCTCTTGGTCCTATCTTCCATGGACGCTCCGCACATCAATCTTGGGTGCCACTGCCTGCCTGATGCGGATTGGTAAGGTAAGTGTGAGTTGTGTCTCCCAGTATAGCACAGGGTAAAGGTCGGCCTGTAACATCTAGATGGAAAAACAAAAGGGGTATTGAAAAATCAATGAATAAAAAAAAGCATCAATTACGGTGGAGTCCAAGAAGAGAAGAGAGAACACTTTCAGACTGAGGCGGCATGGATATATCATGTATATTCTGTTTACAGCATTAAGCTACAACAACAACAGGACAGAACAGGCCCACCACAGCACCAGCCCGTGACCCAACCTCCATTTACCTTAATTTTTGACAGAGCCAGACAAAAGGCATATACAGCAACCTAGCATTTTCAAAATTAAGTGACAAAATCAATGCGCCGCTGTCAGTCATATGACTACACTCGACTCCACCACTACATGGACATGTAGGTCTGCTGTGTTTACTTTCTTGTTGAATTGTTGTGTTTATGTTTACCTTATGCCACTTCATGAAACGCAGTTATTCCTTCAATCATCTCCGATCCAACTGACTGACTGCGTGCAAAGATAGTATGGTCATCATCATGGTGTGGTACGTGTTGTCCAACTCCAACTCAGTCTGTAGTGACTCCGATTAACCCCTTAACCGCGGGGGCAATTCCGCCGCGGTGCGGCGGTTTAGCGGAGTGGGCGGGGCCGCGTCGGCCAACGGACGTGCGCAGCACTACGGAGGTAGTGCTCGCGACGGCCGTTGGCCGACGGGCGCAGCGAAGGGGTTAAGTCCATATTCCATATTAAAAAATTGCAACAGATATTGGCCTGCACCTGCAGTAGTAGGAGTACAATTTGGTTATTAAACAACAAGAAGGGAAACAGTGACTGTCACTTGAGTCACTTTCACTTTGTAGATTAACTAGTAGACACAACAAACAACAGCAATCGCTCAGAGTCTGCAAGCATCCAATGCATTCCATCATTACCTGTCTTGCTCTTCTCTTTGGCTGTCAGATCATCAGATGCCTAGTTCTGACAGGTGTTTTTTTTTTAACGGGGCAGTGGCCTCATCATTACTCCAGTCCACATTCATTTTGAGTGTTAGTCGCTGTTTCGGTTTTCGTCTTATTCATCTGTGGCACTTTGTCACAGTTTAAGTTGCTTCACATGGTCAGCACTGTGATGATGGGCCACGGCCTGGGTAGCGCTCATTGCTGGTCAATTGAGTTTGCACAAATGTCAGCAAGTTTCTTCGAAGAGTCTTGTCTTTCTCTGCCAAGTATCTTCTGTCCTGACAGTGAGGAGCTTTGGATACCTGCCGAGGCTGTAGCCTTCGGACAGTGATGAGTTTACTTTTGGATGCCTGCCCAAGTTCTGACAGTGATGAGTTGTGGATGCCTGCAGAGGCGGTAGCCTTCGGACACTGATGAGTTTCGGCTCGGAAACAAAACGGAGGATAGCTATAGTCACGTTTCACTTCTTATGGAGGGACTGTTAAAGGCAACATTTCTTGTACTCCAATGTCTGGCTTGATGGAAATGTACTAGGGCGAGGCAGGAAGATGAAGCAGGACTCTGAAGAGTGGACAGTTAAATGCACAGACGTGCAACTCCAATAGGGAAATAAAAAGAGAAGACGGTGGTGATGGATTTGTTGTGATTTGATTTGAACCAGAAAGACAGATACACAGACAAATAAAGGAAGGAAGAAAGTAACAATTTGAAAGCCTAGTTGTCAGGGAAGAGGAGCTCGTCCTCAAACTCTGGTGGTTCGGACAGAAGTAGGTCCTGTAACCCACTACTTACGTCATCCAAGTTGTTCTCCTCTTCCTGCTGTGATTCACGTATTTTGTAATCTGGTGGTATAAAGTGCTGATTCATTTTGATCATGGTTAACCTCTCCACGCTTTTGGGCGAGAGACTGTTTCTTTTCAAAGTTACAATGGCACCAGCATCACTGAAAACACGCTCAGAAGAGACACTTGCGACAGGGGAAGCCAGATACTTTATCGCCAGCCTGCTGAGCACTGTCCATTGGCTTCTTTTCCCATACCAATACACCAATGGGTTTTGATCCATGAAGACCTCTGTTGGGTCATCCAGATAGGCCTGGACCGTCCGTTCAATGTTCAGGGATGCTCCGATGTGCTCGGCCTGTTTTGCCTTTGCATCAGCACTGGACTTACCATACCCCTGCCGTAGAAACCAATCAGTTGCCGATTGTACTGTGGATGATCCTGTTCTTGCTGTTGTTGATGTTATTGTTGGTGTAGGTGACTGCTGGGAGGCAAACGCACTGCCCTCAGGCTCCGAGGTAGAACTTGACTCTGGATGCCCTGTAGTACTTGTTATGGCCTGGGGTGGGGGGCCTGTAATTAACAGCCGTTCGTTTTCAAAAATAGTGGCTTCCTTAGCTATCAAAGTTTTGTAGTTGGCAACATCCACTTCCGAAAAAGGAATTACTGCCTTACTGTTCAGAAATACTTTGTACCGTGGATCCAAAATTGTGGCACTAATGTAATGTTGTTGTGACACAATGTTATTTTGAATCCTTGTATTTGCAGATAAGCGAGTGGCTAAGGTCTCCGCCAAATGATATGCGTCTTGTTTGTCATCCACACCTGCGTACGTTTCAGACACCTCCTTCAGCTGTTGCTCTAGCATGTGCAACAATGGGATAGCTTGGCCCATAGTACAGTCCTCCCTGCTGACTTCACGTGTGAAGATCTCAAAAGGAAGTAGCATCTCAGTCAGGCATTTAATGAGGTCCCATTGACCCATCTCAACGGTCATGCCTCTCACAGTAGGTTCCCCTAATCTTTGCATGACATAAGCATTGAGTGGTATGTACAGTTCAAACAGACGATCAAGCATGTAATAAGTTGAGTTCCAACGTGTTGGCACCTCCTGGATGAGCGCTTTGACTGGCATTTTATGCTCACGTTGAATGACCCTCAGCTGCTTCCGGGCTTTAAAAGAATGGCTGAAATGTGTGCATATTCTTCTGCAGGTGGCCAGTAAGTTGCTGACTTTGGATTAATTTTTCAAAAAGTCTTGAACAACAATGTTAATGCAGTGTGCCAAACACGGGACCCTGAAATAGCCACCATCGCCCATGGCCTTAACTACATTACTGCCATTGTCTGTGGCAACAAAACCAATCTTAAGCCCTCTTGGGCGCAGCCACTCAAAGAACTTGGTGTTAAACTCTTCCAAAATGTTTGCAGCAGTATGAGATTTCTCCATGGCAAACATGGCTACAGTTGCATGTTTGCGAGTGGCATGAAAAATCTCAGCAGCGTCAACACCAGCAGATATCTGTTCTCTAACCCCTGCAAAAGAGATCCAGTATGCAGTGATGCACATGTAATCTGTGGCTTGGCAACTGGTCCACATGTCTGTTGTCAGGTGGATACTGTGAACAGCACTCTGCTTCAAGGCTTTTCCAAGCAATTCTAGCACGTCGTGATGTAGTGCTGGAACAGCAACTCAGGCAAAATAGTAGTGGCTGGGAACATGCCATTTTGGGCAGATGGTTGACACAAATTCCAGAAAACCCACCCCTTCAACAAAAGAAAAAGGGAGAAGGTCCAGTGCTAACATTTTAGCCAGCTTCGCATTGTACAAACGTGCTATTGAGTGGTTGTGTTCGTACTGCCCCTCCCCCCCCAACATGCTGATAATGGTAGGCTGCATGGTTTTCCTTTCTCTTAGGCTCAACAACGCACTTTTTTTGATTGCGGTACTCCTTGGTGTCTCAGGCTGACTCTTACTCTTGTGCCACTGAGATGTTGCTGAAGATGTGGGCGACGTTAACACTGCACTGCTGGGGTCAGGGACACCTTGTGTACCACTACCAGAGAGAATGTCTCCCTGTCCTTCCTCTTCCACCGTGATCGGATCTTCTACTCCTTTATCCCCACCAACACCAATGGTTGCAGTTTTTATGCCGCGAAGGTGGTCCTCCCAGCTGATCAAGTGGTGTTTTTTCAGATGGGTCATTTGGCCTCCGGTACCATAGTTTGTACCAAGCTTACCACGACTAACAGAGGTATTGCAAATGGAGCATATAGCAATGTTCTCCTCCTTTTCGCTAACCGTAAAGAAGTCCCAAACTGGGGAGATTAACTTTTGCCTCCTGCTGGAGGTGCCACTTCCAATGCCGGATGAACTGGAGGGTGTGTGTTGAATTTGACTGTGTGCTGCTGTACCACTACCTACTTCTACTGAGGTGGTGGTTGTGATGGATGTAGGTCGCTGCCGGGCCTTTGCTAATGCAAATATGGAAGCTGTAGGTCGTGTTGGTGTTACCTGTGGAGGTATGCGTGCTACATCCCTCGCAGCGATTTTGGATAGGGTAATAATGTTGGTCTCCATCTCCTCGGGGCCGGGAGTGATGTTCGTGATGACTGGCTCATCATCATCATCATCCTGCTGTTCTACATCGACCTCCATAAGTGTAAGCCTTTCTGGAACCTTCCTTTTCCCTAGCTTAGTCTTGGCTCCCTCTCAGACTCAGTTTGTGGCTTCCAAGTGGCATCTAGATCATCAGAAGGGGGGCTTGGCGAAGAACTTGATGGACTACCCCTCCTTTTCCTTGCTGGAGATTTGGAAGACAATGGATCTTCTGAATGAGTGGCTTCTTCTTCTACCTCTGCATGAGGCTCAATTTCCTGAACTGCTCCTACTTCGGGAGGAACAACAACTACTATTGCGGGCGGCGGTTGCGGCTGTTGGTGTTGACCACTTATCTGCTGTGTTTCCTCCTGCGTTGATTGGGTACTACTTTGAGATAGCGATAAGTTTAGCTCAGGCTCAGCATCACTGCTTTCCACCATTAGGCTGGCTACCTCTTCCACACTCATGTGCTTGGGCCTGGGTTGGTGGGTTGGGCCCACTGATGCGGAGGTGCTGCCCCCAGCTTGCCCCCTGGACACCGCTGCTGCAGGCGTAATTTTTTTTTCCCCAAAAAAGATATTGGGCGGGACACCAGACTTAAGTGTCACTTCCTTCTTCTGTTCCTTCTTCTCAATAGCAACTTTCTTGGTACTGGAGGACCTGGTACCTGCTTTCTTTGGGCCCAAATTCTTCAAATGTCAGCAGCACTCAGTTGCAGAGATGTCTGGTCAGGTCACATGTCACGTTGTGTACAGCAGCAGGATGTCTGTCTGGCAGTGCAACGGGCAATGATGACACACCTCCTCCTCAGTCTTTGTGCACCTAAAAGCAAAAAAGCCAAAATAACATCAGTCAAACGATAGCACAAATCAAACAAATATAATATAGAACTTAGTGTGTGGTGGTTGCCTCAATTATTAAATTTTAGAAACTCAGTGAACAACAACAGTGTAGCCATATATGAGATTTTGACAACAAGGCCAGGGCTTTCCTGGCTACTGTGTAGTGTGTACACTGTGGAAGAATAAGAATAGTAAAGAACAAAAACTAAAATGTAGTGGAGCATGTTTGGCCTAAATTTGTGCATCACGTGGGATGTATGCAGCATCAGGGAGCTGCAGCTGGCAATGGGGATGGATTTGGAAGCAGTAAGACAAGAGGAACAATGGAAAGACACGCAGGCCTATGTGGCAAAAACAGCACACTACTAACTACCACCACAAAATGGCCCCCAGCAACATGGTGACTCACAGGCACAAGGCACGGCAAACAATGAACTCAAGCAGGCCTATATATGGCCAGACAAAGGATGCCTGATAAAACACACACAGCTTTAATGCAAAAACTAAAATCCACATGGCTAAAAACAGTTTGGAAAGTTAGACAACCACTGTCAACAACACATAATTACACACGCAAAAAAGGCATTTATTTAACACACCCAAAAAGTGAAATAGACCCTCCAAAAAAACCACATTTTGCAATTCAATTCAATGCCATCCATGGCCTAAATGATGTCAAAATTCCACAGAAAACACAGAAACAGTTTTTATGCACCCATGATGACTACCTCTGGGCCTACTGGCAGACTAGGCCGCAAGCTTGGAGGCCTATGGCAAAAGCACAGTGGCTGGTCCCACAAAATGGCCGCCACCACATGGCCAGGCCACCCACAACAACAAGAAAAGGAACACAAGACAGACAATGCAGGCCTATGGCAAAAGCACAATGCCTGGCTTTACAAAATGGCCGCCACCCACATGGCCAGGCCACCCACAATAACAAGAAAGTGAAGACAAAGGACAGGACCAGGAAGTAGGAGACTCTGGGCAACTTCCTTCCTCTTGAAAAAAATTGTAAAACAAAAAGAAAGTGACTCCTTGCTCACCAAACTACATCTAAATGACAACCTGAGGAGTTTTTTGTGCAAAATGAACTAAATCATCATTTTCGAGAAGGTTTTATGCTGTTCGAGAGATATTCTTCGCCAGATTGTAAATTCTGCGTGTTCGGCATCGCGATCGTCACAAAAAGTCATTTTCGCGCGCGAAAACGTATATTGAGCGCGCGAAGAAGATAAAAAGTGTAAGTCCGCGTTGTCGCGCAGTGCGGAGTTGCCCAAAGTCCGCGAGCTGAACGCCCAGGGTTACCTACTGGCTGAAAAGGCCTATTTATTTAACACACACCCAAAAACTGAAATACCACCCCAAAACCCACATTTTGCAATTCAATCCAATGCCATCCATGGCCTAAATGATGTTACAATTCAACAGACAACACAGAAACAGTTTTTATGCACCCATGAGGATGACTACCTCTGGGCCTACTGGCAGACTAGGCCGCAAGCTTGGAGGCCTATGGCAAAAGCACAGTGGCTGGTCCCACAAAATGGCCGCCACCAGATGGCCAGGCCACCCACAACAACAAGCATAAGCCAAGGGGAACAAAGAAAAGACATGCAGGCCTATATGGAAAAAGCAGCACACTACTAAACTTGTCTACCACCACAAAATGGCCCCAAGCCACGTGGTCACTCACAGTCACAACAGGCCATGGAAAACAATGAACTCAAGCAGGCCTATAATATGACCAGACAAAGGAGGCCTGCTAAACAACACAGCTTTAATACAAAATGCAAAAACGAAAATCCACAGGGCTACGAAAGGTTGGAAAGTTACACAACAAGCACACACACACATCCAACAAAGGTATATATTAATTACACCCAAAAAGTGAAATACACCCCAAAAACCACATTTACCAATTCAATCCAATGCCATCCATGCATGCCCTACATGATGTTTAAATTCAACAGACACCACAGAAACATGCACCCATGGGTACCTCTGGATCTGGGCCTACTGGCTGAAATTCCAATCAAAGAAAAACAACTAGGCCCCTACTGAAAATACATGCCACAACAATTAATTTTAAAAACGATGAAAATCCCCAAAAAATGTAGGTACAAACAAGCCCCAATCAAACAAACAAGTACACCAATTCTCCAACTTACTTGTAAAATCTCAAATCCAAAAGTCCTCAAATCCAATCCAATGATATGATGCAGCAGACAGACACAAAAAGTGATCCTTCCAGCTCCAAATCCAAATGAAAGTGAACAGCACATGGACAAAGCACTGGGAGGAGCCTGCTGGACAGGAACAGGAAGTTTGAGAATCAGGGGCACTTCCTTCCTCTTGGAAAAAATAGTAAAAAAAAATAAAGGACTCCTTGCACAAAAAACTACAGCCAAATCACAATCTGAGGAGTTTTTTGGAGCAAAATCATCATTTTCGAGAAGGTTTCATGATGCTCGAGAGATATTCTTCGCCAGATTGTAGTTTCTTCGTGTTCGGGATCGCGATCTTACCAACACTGCCGCCGGAAGTCAGATCGCGCGTCTGAATGACGTGTTCGCGTTCGCACACTCTCGCGGGATCGTGCGGCCGGATTCCAAATCTCGTGGCGCCCGCGAACGGATAGGAAGTCGCGTCGGCGAACGCAGAATCACGGTAGGTCATTACCGCGTGCGCGAGAACGTATATTGAGCGCACGAAGAAGGAAAACAGCTACGCTACGCCGCAAATTGCGTAGTGCTCGGTAACTTCGCGCTCTACGCGAATCGCGAAGTTACCGAAACTACGCAAACTCCGCGAGCGTAGCGTAGTTCACCGCCCAGGGTTAACCACCACCCCTACTCAGGGGGGGCTGGATGTCTGTCACTACTACCATCCCCACTCATAGGGGGCTGGATGCCTGCCACTAACACCACCCCTACTCAGGGGGGGCTGGATGTCTGTCACTACTACCATCCCCACTCATAGGGGGCTGGATGCCTGCCACTAACAAGTGGCATCTAGATCATCAGAAGGGGGGCTTGGCGAAGAACTTGATGGACTACCCTTCCTTTTCCTTGCTGGAGATTTGGAAGACAATGGATCTTCTGAATGAGTGGCTTCTTCTTCTACCTCTGCATGAGGCTCAATTTCCTGAACTGCTCCTACTTCGGGAGGAACAACAACTACTATTGCGGGCGGCGGTTGCGGCTGTTGTTGTTGACCACTTATCTGCTGTGTTTCCTCCTGCGTTGATTGGGTACTACTTTGAGATAGCGATAAGTTTAGCTCAGGCTCAGCATCACTGCTTTCCACCATTAGGCTGGCTACCTCTTCCACACTCATGTGCTTGGGCCTGGGTTGGTGGGTTGGGCCCACTGATGCGGAGGTGCTGCCCCCAGCGTGCCCCCTGGACACCGCTGCTGCAGGCGTAATTTTTTTTTCCCCAAAAATATATTGGGCGGGACACCAGACTTAAGTGTCACTTCCTTCTTCTGTTCCTTCTTCTCAATAGCAACTTTCTTGGTACTGGAGGACCTGGTACCTGCTTTCTTTGGGCCCAAATTCTTCAAATGTCAGCAGCACTCAGTTGCAGAGATGTCTGGTCAGGTCACATGTCACGTTGTGTACAGCAGCAGGATGTCTGTCTGGCAGTGCAACGGGCAATGATGACACACCTCCTCCTCAGTCTTTGTGCACCTAAAAGTAAAAAAGCCAGAATAACATCAGTCAAACGATAGCACAAATCAAACAAATATAATATAGAACTTAGTGTGTGGTGGTTGCCTCAATTATTAAATTTTAGAAACTCAGTGAACAACAACAGTGTAGCCATATATGAGACTTTGACAACAAGGCCAGGGCTTTCCTGGCTACTGTGTAGTGTGTACACTGTGGAAGAATAAGAATAGTAAAGAACAAAAACTAAAATGTAGTGGAGCATGTTTGGCCTAAATTTGTGCATCACGTGGGATGTATGCAGCATCAGGGAGCTGCAGCTGGCAATGGGGATGGATTTGGAAGCAGTAAGACAAGAGGAACAATGGAAAGACACGCAGGCCTATGTGGCAAAAACAGCACACTACTAACTACCACCTCAAAATGGCCCCCAGCAACATGGTGACTCACAGGCACAAGGCACGGCAAACAATGAACTCAAGCAGGCCTATATATGGCCAGACAAAGGATGCCTGATAAAACACACACAGCTTTAATGCAAAAACTAAAATCCACATGGCTAAAAACAGTTTGGAAATTTAGACAACCACTGTCAACAACACATAATTACACACGCAAAAAAAGGCATTTATTTAACACACCCAAAAAGTGAAATAGACCCTCCAAAAAAAAACACATTTTGCAATTCAATTAAATGCCATCCATGGCCTAAATGATGTCAAAATTCCACAGACAACACAGAAACAGTTTTTATGCACCCATGATGACTACCTCTGGGCCTACTGGCAGACTAGGCCGCAAGCTTGGAGGCCTATGGCAAAAGCACAGTGGCTGGTCCCACAAAATGGCCGCCACCACATGGCCAGGCCACCCACAACAAAAAGAAAAGGAACACAAGACAGACAATGCAGGCCTATGGCAAAAGCACAATGCCTGGCTTTACAAAATGGCCGCCACCCACATGGCCAGGCCACCCACAATAACAAGAAAGTGAAGACAAAGGACAGGACCAGGAAGTTGGAGACTCTGGGCAACTTCCTTCCTCTTGAAAAAAATTGTAAAACAAAAAAAAGTGACTCCTTGCTCACCAAACTACATCTAAATGACAACCTGAGGAGTTTTTTGTGCAAAATGAACTAAATCATCATTTTCGAGAAGGTTTTATGCTGTTCGAGAGATATTCTTCGCCAGATTGTAAATTCTGCGTGTTCGGCATCGCGATCGTCACAAAAAGTCGTTTTCGCGCGCGAAGAAGATAAAAAGTGTAAGTCCGCGTTGTCGCGCAGTGCGGAGTTGCCCAAAGTCCGCGAGCTGAACGCCCAGGGTTACCTACTGGCTGAAAAGGCCTATTTATTTAACACACACCCAAAAACTGAAATACCACCCCAAAACCCACGTTTTGCAATTCAATCCAATGCCATCCATGGCCTAAATGATGTTACAATTCAACAGACAACACAGAAACAGTTTTTATGCACCCATGAGGATGACTACCTCTGGGCCTACTGGCAGACTAGGCCGCAAGCTTGGAGGCCTATGGCAAAAGCACAGTGGCTGGTCCCACAAAATGGCCGCCACCAGATGGCCAGGCCACCCACAACAACAAGCATAAGCCAAGGGGAACAAAGAAAAGACATGCAGGCCTATATGGAAAAAGCGGCACACTACTAAACTTGTCTACCACCACAAAATGGCCCCAAGCCACGTGGTCACTCACAGTCACAACAGGCCATGGAAAACAATGAACTCAAGCAGGCCTATAATATGACCAGACAAAGGAGGCCTGCTAAACAACACAGCTTTAATACAAAATGCAAAAACGAAAATCCACAGGGCTACGAAAGGTTGGAAAGTTACACAACAAGCACACACACACATCCAACAAAGGTATATATTAATTACACCCAAAAAGTGAAATACACCCCAAAAACCACATTTACCAATTCAATCCAATGCCATCCATGCATGCCCTACATGATGTTTAAATTCAACAGACACCACAGAAACATGCACCGATGGGTACCTCTGGATCTGGGCCTACTGGCTGAAATTCCAATCAAAGAAAAACAACTAGGCCCCTACTGAAACTACATGCCACAACAATTAATTTTAAAAACGATGAAAATCCCCAAAAGATGTAGGTACAAACAAGCCCCAATCAAACAAACAAGTACACCAATTCTCCAACTTACTTGTAAAATCTCAAATCCAAAAGTCCTCAAATCCAATCCAATGATATGATGCAGCAGACAGACACAAAAAGTGATCCTTCCAGCTCCAAATCCAAATGAAAGTGAACAGCACATGGACAAAGCACTGGGAGGAGCCTGCTGGACAGCAACAGGAAGTTTGAGAATCAGGGGCACTTCCTTCCTCTTGGAAAAAATAGCAAAAAAAGATAAAGGACTCCTTGCACAAAAAACTACAGCCAAATCACAATCTGAGGAGTTTTTTGGAGCAAAATCATCATTTTCGAGAAGGTTTTATGATGCTCAAGAGATATTCTTCGCCAGATTGTAGTTTCTTTGTGTTCGGGATCGCGATCTTACCAACACTGCAGCCGGAAGTCAGATCGCGCGTCTGAATGACGTGTTCACGTTCGCACACTCTCGCGGGATCGTGCGGCCGGATTCCAAATCTCGTGGCGCCCGCGAATGGATAGGAAGTCGCGTCGGCGAACGCAGAATCACGGTAGGTCATTACCGCGTGCGCGAGAACGTATATTGAGCGCACGAAGAAGGAAAACAGCTACGCTACGCCGCAAATTGCGTAGTGCTCGGTAACTTCGCGCTCTACGCGAATCGCGAGTTACCGAAACTACGCAAACTCCGCGAGCGTAGCGTAGTTCACCGCCCAGGGTTAACCACCACCCCTACTCAGGGGGCTGGATGTCTGTCACTACTACCATCCCCACTCATAGGGGGCTGGATGCCTGCCACTAACACCACCCCTAATCAAGGGGGCTGGATGTCTGTCACTACTACCATCCCCACTCATAGGGGGCTGGATGCCTGCCACTAACAAGTGGCATCTAGATCATCAGAAGGGGGGCTTGGCGAAGAACTTGATGGACTACCCCTCCTTTTCCTTGCTGGAGATTTGGAAGACAATGGATCTTCTGAATGAGTGGCTTCTTCTTCTACCTCTGCATGAGGCTCAATTTCCTGAACTGCTCCTACTTCGGGAGGAACAACAACTACTATTGCGGGCGGCGGTTGCGGCTGTTGTTGTTGACCACTTATCTGCTGTGTTTCCTCCTGCGTTGATTGGGTACTACTTTGAGATAGCGATAAGTTTAGCTCAGGCTCAGCATCACTGCTTTCCACCATTAGGCTGGCTACCTCTTCCACACTCATGTGCTTGGGCCTGGGTTGGTGGGTTGGGCCCACTGATGCGGAGGTGCTGCCCCCAGCTTGCCTCCTGGACACCGCTGCTGCAGGCGTAATTTTTTTTTCCCCAAAAAAGATATTGGGCGGGACAACAGACTTAAGTGTCACTTCCTTCTTCTGTTCCTTCTTCTCAATAGCAACTTTCTTGGTACTGGAGGACCTGGTACCTGCTTTCTTTGGACCCAAATTCTTCAAATGTCAGCAGCACTCAGTTGCAGAGATGTCTGGTCAGGTCACATGTCACGTTGTGTACAGCAGCAGGATGTCTGTCTGGCAGTGCAACGGGCAATGATGACACACCTCCTCCTCAGTCTTTGTGCACCTAAAAGCAAAAAAGCCAGAATAACATCAGTCAAACGATAGCACAAATCAAACAAATATAATATAGAACTTTGTGTGTGGTGGTTGCCTCAATTATTAAATTTTAGAAACTCAGTGAACAACAACAGTGTAGCCATATTTGAGACTTTGACAACAAGGCCAGGGCTTTCCTGGCTACTGTGTAGTGTGTACACTGTGGAAGAATAAGAATAGTAAAGAACAAAAACTAAAATGTAGTGGAGCATGTTTGGCCTAAATTTGTGCATCACGTGGGATGTATGCAGCATCAGGGAGCTGCAGCTGGCAATGGGGATGGATTTGGAAGCAGTAAGACAAGAGGAACAATGGAAAGACACGCAGGCCTATGTGGCAAAAACAGCACACTACTAACTACCACCACAAAATGGCCCCCAGCAACATGGTGACTCACAGGCACAAGGCACGGCAAACAATGAACTCAAGCAGGCCTATATATGGCCAGACAAAGGATGCCTGATAAAACACACACAGCTTTAATGCAAAAACTAAAATCCACATGGCTAAAAACAGTTTGGAAATTTAGACAACCACTGTCAACAACACATAATTACACACGCAAAAAAAGGCATTTATTTAACACACCCAAAAAGTGAAATAGACCCTCCAAAAAAAACAAATTTTGCAATTCAATTCAATGCCATCCATGGCCTAAATGATGTCAAAATTCCACAGACAACACAGAAACAGTTTTTATGCACCCATGATGACTACCTCTGGGCCTACTGGCAGACTAGGCCGCAAGCTTGGAGGCCTATGGCAAAAGCACAGTGGCTGGTCCCACAAAATGGCCGCCACCACATGGCCAGGCCACCCACAACAACAAGAAAAGGAACACAAGACAGACAATGCAGGCCTATGGCAAAAGCACAATGCCTGGCTTTACAAAATGGCCGCCACCCACATGGCCAGGCCACCCACAATAACAAGAAAGTGAAGACAAAGGACAGGACCAGGAAGTTGGAGACTCTGGGCAACTTCCTTCCTCTTGAAAAAAATTGTAAAACAAAAAAAAGTGACTCCTTGCTCACCAAACTACATCTAAATGACAACCTGAGGAGTTTTTGTGCAAAATGAACTAAATCATCATTTTCGAGAAGGTTTTATGCTGTTCGAGAGATATTCTTCGCCAGATTGTAAATTCTGCGTGTTCGGCATCGCGATCGTCACAAAAAGTCGTTTTCGCGCGCGAAGAAGATAAAAAGTGTAAGTCCGCGTTGTCGCGCAGTGCGGAGTTGCCCAAAGTCCGCGAGCTGAACGCCCAGGGTTACCTACTGGCTGAAAAGGCCTATTTATTTAACACACACCCAAAAACTGAAATACCACCCCAAAACCCACATTTTGCAATTCAATCCAATGCCATCCATGGCCTAAATGATGTTACAATTCAACAGACAACACAGAAACAGTTTTTATGCACCCATGAGGATGACTACCTCTGGGCCTACTGGCAGACTAGGCCGCAAGCTTGGAGGCCTATGGCAAAAGCACAGTGGCTGGTCCCACAAAATGGCCGCCACCAGATGGCCAGGCCACCCACAACAACAAGCATAAGCCAAGGGGAACAAAGAAAAGACATGCAGGCCTATATGGAAAAAGCAGCACACTACTAAACTTGTCTACCACCACAAAATGGCCCCAAGCCACGTGGTCACTCACAGTCACAACAGGCCATGGAAAACAATGAACTCAAGCAGGCCTATAATATGACCAGACAAAGGAGGCCTGCTAAACAACACAGCTTTAATACAAAATGCAAAAACGAAAATCCACAGGGCTACGAAAGGTTGGAAAGTTACACAACAAGCACACACACACATCCAACAAAGGTATATATTAATTACACCCAAAAAGTGAAATACACCCCAAAACCACATTTACCAATTCAATCCAATGCCATCCATGCATGCCCTACATGATGTTTAAATTCAACAGACACCACAGAAACATGCACCCATGGGTACCTCTGGATCTGGGCCTACTGGCTGAAATTCCAATCAAAGAAAAACAACTAGGCCCCTACTGAAACTACATGCCACAACAATTAATTTTAAAAACGATGAAAATCCCCAAAAGATGTAGGTACAAACAAGCCCCAATCAAACAAACAAGTACACCAATTCTCCAACTTACTTGTAAAATCTCAAATCCAAAAGTCCTCAAATCCAATCCAATGATATGATGCAGCAGACAGACACAAAAAGTGATCCTTCCAGCTCCAAATCCAAATGAAAGTGAACAGCACATGGACAAAGCACTGGGAGCAGCCTGCTGGACAGGAACAGGAAGTTTGAGAATCAGGGGCACTTCCTTCCTCTTGGAAAAAATAGTAAAAAAAGATAAAGGACTCCTTGCACAAAAAACTACAGCCAGATCACAATCTGAGGAGTTTTTTTTAGCAAAATCATCATTTTCGAGAAGGTTTTATGATGCTCGAGAGATATTCTTCGCCAGATTGTAGTTTCTTCGTGTTCGGGATCGCGATCTTACCAACACTGCCGCCGGAAGTCAGATCGCGCGTCTGAATGACGTGTTCGCGTTCGCACACTCTCGCGGGATCGTGCGGCCGGATTCCAAATCTCGTGGCGCCCGCGAACGGATAGGAAGTCGCGTCGGCGAACGCAGAATCACGGTAGGTCGTTACCGCGTGCGCGAGAACGTATATTGAGCGCACGAAGAAGGAAAACAGCTACGCTACGCCGCAAATTGCGTAGTGCTCGGTAACTTCGCGCTCTACGCGAATCGCAAAGTTACCGAAACTACGCAAACTCCGCGAGCGTAGCATAGTTCACCGCCCAGGGTTAACCACCACCCCTACTCAGGGGGGGCTGGATGTCTGTCACTACTACCATCCCCACTCATAGGGGGCTGGATGCCTGCCACTACCACCACCCCTACTCAGGGGGGGCTGGATGTCTGTCACTACTACCATCCCCACTCATAGGGGGCTGGATGCCTGCCACTAACACCACCCCTACTCAGGGGGGCCTGGATGCCTACCACCAACACCACCCCTACTCAGGGGGGGCTGGATGCCTGTCACTACCACCACCCCTACTCATGGGGGCCTGGATGCCTACCACTACCACCACCCCTACTCAGGGGGGGCTGGATGTCTACCACCAACACCACCCCTACTCATGGGGGCCTGGATGCCTACCACTACCACCACCCCTACTCATGGGGGTGGATGCCTGTCACTACTACCATCCCCACTCATAGGGGGCTGGATGCCTGCCACTAACACCACCCCTACTCAGGGGGGCCTGGATGCCTACCACCAACACCACCCCTACTCAGGGGGGCCTGGATGCCTACCACCAACACCACCCCTACTCATGGGGGCCTGGATGCCTACCACTACCACCACCCCTACTCATAGGATGGGTAATGCATGACACAACCAGCATACTCCAACATAAGGAATGTCAGAAAAAGACAGCCCCCAACATCATGACAAGCGTGTGTAGTCTGTGTCAAATGCCTACAACACTGAACATGACATTGAACATACAATGTGACCCCCTATCACATGTGTCACACATAAATGTGTGTGGCCTCCACAATGCAAGCAGACCATGACCACTGTGGCAATGGGGTCTAAAGCCCCATCATCACAGTGACCAAAAGGTAAGTGTGGGGTCCATAGCTGAAGCACACTTTGAACAATGTGGCAATGGGGTCTAAACCGCCATCATCACAGTGACCAAAATGTAAGTGTGGGGTCCATAGCTGAAGCACATTTTGAACAATGTGGCAATGGGGTCTAAACCCCCATCATCACAGTGACCAAAATGTAAGTGTGGGGTCCATAGCTGAAGCCCAATTGAACATTGTGGCAATGGGGTCTAAACCCACATCATCACAGTGACCGAAAGGTAAGTGTTGTCATGGAAAAAGCTGCAAATGCCAAACAGCATGGATGATTCCTGGTCACAGAACAACAAACACATCAGTGCCAAAGTAGTGCTTGTGTCCCATAGCAACATAGATTGGGTGAGGCAAACAGTGCAGTGCAAATAAGACATACCTTTGGCCATGTGCAGACAAACATCACCCATGGGGGCTGATATTGTCAACATTCATCAATTACACAATGACAGAAGTGACCATCATAATGCAGACCCACATATCTGCACCAATGGACACACAAATGTAGATATCCTGTGGAGACTGTAGATGTGAGTTGAACAAATACCATACCATGGCAGCAATGGGACATACAAACCATGATCATTGTGCTGACTGATGACCTAGGCGTCCCAGGGACAGCAGGGGAAATCCACCAAACAACATACAGCCAATGGCACACTAAAGATATGCCAATGCAGTGGTGCAGATGCACAAACACAAACAGGCAGCCTCACACTGCATATCAAACACAACAGGTGATGGGGGGTGTGCCAGTGTTCCCAGGCAACCACACAACACATGAGGAGACCTGAATCCCAATTTCACAGATGTGTATACAGTGCCACACAAAAGTAACTCATGGATCGGATTCCCCTATGTGGGCAATCAGGCATTGTTAGATAAGAGGGAGCCCAAATTACACATGTCACACAAGCTTGTAGGAACAGCAACTAACACAGCAAGAGACAGACCCACCACAGCACTACCCCCAGGAACCCCACATTGTGGTGACACTGGCCTGCATGATAATCCCACTGTGATGACAAAGCTAGATGTCGTTCACACTGTGAACCACAGTCATGTGTCCTGAGCAACAAACTACCATCACACCTACACAAGCACAAATCAATCAGCACGGCCTGTCAGCCAAGGCCAATATGGAGGTAGGGGTCTAGCCGTGCAACAACTCTCATTTGCACACACTCAACACCACACACCTTGATCTCCACCAATGTGCAGCAGTGAAGCTCACATGGACTGGTGACATTGCACATGCACCCATGACAATCCCAGGGGTGGTGGTGGGAACTAAGGTGCAGAAACCCATCACACATGGCCAGTCAACAAGACTCGTGAATGTCTGACACACTGCACAGTACGCCGTACATGGGCATGATTTGAAATCCACCCCAATCAATGGGATCCCGGCCACAGTCACACACCAATGAAGAAGCCAAGGTCACCAACAAAGAACACACATAGACAACTTCCAACATTGCAGCTCTGACCCTGAGGAGTGGCAGCAGTCACACACACAACGTGTCACAATCACTGAAAGCTACCACAAACTGTAAATTACATGACTTGTGTAACCAACAAGTGCCAAGGGGAATCCTGACTGTGTCCCATCTGCATTTGCCCACATCCCCATCCCTGACAGCAAAGACAACTAGGGATGACAACCTGATGAACATTAGTTTGCCATGCCCCCACATCCCGGAGAAACCAGGTCCAAGATGCTGGTTGAACACAGGACAACTCAGCAAGCATCACAAACAGGAACATCCCTAGGGACACAGCCTGTGTAGGAAAAGGGAAGGGAACACACACAGACATGCTCACACAACACACAACACGGGCCCAGCCAATGTCACGGGATTACACACTGCCATGAGGGCACCCCACTCCTGTGAAAGGTCCGGTTTGCCAAACCTTGTCTGTGCACGACTCAAACATGTCAGCAGAACACCTGGTCAGTGAGTCAACAACTACAACACACTGAAGGCTCTGCTTACATCAGCCTGGGTACGGGAGTGTCACGTCAGTCATCTGCATACACCCAAAACACGTGTCAAGCAAGTTGCACTGTATACACAGATGAGTCCTTCAACATTGATGTGCTAAACTGCATGTCCAGTGAAGATGGGCACACAGTCAGGGAAATAGAAACATTGAACAGTGGTAAGCCCACCAGATGGGCATCAGTGTAAGCCAAAGATGTTAATTTACAAATGCAAAACGTACATCCCTGTGTCAAATGCTGAACATTACAACCTCAGACTGCAGCAAAGGATGCTATAGATCCAGACTACATTAGGACACATATCCCATGGACCACATGGAGTCCATCACAGCAACACTTCATTTTCATGGTCTGAACACTATTACAACTGCAAATGCATGATGATACTCATCTACATCATGTACATCCAAAGAAAAACAACAAGTAAACAAAAAGAGGCTTTATTCAGCAAATGTTAAAGTAAAAATTAAAGTCCAAAAGAAACTAAGGCCAATGGCCAGTCCAAATACACAGTCCCAACAGGGTGATATGTCACAACTTGTCACCCATTGCCTGCCTGCACTGGTACGGACAGGGGACATCCCCCTCGGAGGGGCATACAAGGGGCAGTCCAGGCACCCCAGGGACAGGATCAGGGGATGCCAGAAGGAGGCAGTGAAGGGGTGGTGGGTGCAGCAGTGTCACCGGCAACTGCAGTGGAGGTGTCTGACTCAGTGGGGGCCGGCACCACTGGAGGGCACAAGTCAGATGGTGTGGGTGCTGCAACCACTGCAGTGGGCCGGTCAGATGGAGTGGACTGGGTCCCCACTGCAGTGCCCAAGTCAGACGGGGTGGCTGTGGACTCCACTGCAGTGCATGACTCCAAGGGAGTGGAAGGGGGGGCAGATGAGGTGGGCAGGACAGAGGGGGGGACCCGGTCTCCACACCTGTGTCACAAACAGGCTGAGCATCTGGGTTGGGGGTGGAAGAGCAAGTGGTAGTGGGGAGGGCCTAATCAGTTTGGGGATGCGGTATCGGTGTGTGGGGGAACCTGGGGCAGGGTGTGGCAGTGGAACCTGTGGAGTGGTGGCCTGGGGGATGGAGGAGAGAGACTGTGTGGTGGAGCTGCGTGGTGGTGGCGGTGGGGTCTTGCCCTTCCTGGTCCCGGGGGACTTTCGAATGGGGTCCTCATCCTGCCTGTGCCTGGGGGAGGGTGTCCGGGTGTGAGGGGCACTCCCCTCTGTGTGTGGTGGTCGCCTCTTCCGCCTGGACTTCGTGTCAGATGTATCTGTGGGGAAGAGGCCGAGCTCACAGAGGAAGAGCTTCTGGGAGGGGGGGTTGCAGGTGAGGCAAGGGAAGGGGTTTTGGAGGGAGAGGCATCTGAGGACTGCGGAGTGCTCGTGGATGCGTGTGTGTGTGTGTCTGGACCCCATCCCCTGTGAGTGAGATATCAGTCCCCTGACTGTGCGTGGTGTGCATCTGGAGTTTTGCTTGTGTGTCTGTGTGCTGCTTGTGTCTGTGCTGGTGCGTGCCGGTGTGTGTGTGCTTGGGACAGGTAGGGTGCTGGGGATTGTGGATGGGGCAGAGGTAGGAGGGGTGAGGGACTGTTGCAGGAGGGACACTGCTGCCGTCAGTGAGGAGGCCATGGACTGATTGGTCCGATTTAGGGCAGATATGCCAGATGACATGCCCTCCATGAATGACACCAGGTGTGTCAAAAGACCCGTGTGTGCATGGAGGACACTCAGCATTGATGTCTGCCCTACATGGATCTGTTTAAGCAAGTCCACAGACTCCACACTCAGGGCAGCAGGGGGGACAGAGGCAGGGGGTGCGGTGCCTGGCATGAAGGAGACACGCTCCCCTACACGGGAGCCTCCACGGACATGTGGGATGGGAGCAGATGGGAGAGTGGAGATGGTGGTGGTGGCGGGGACAGACTTGCTTGACGTTGCCTCTGGTCTGCTGACACCCGCCTCCACAAGGGAGTCCTCACTGGAAGTGCTGTTTTCCCCAGCCGAGGTGGTCGTAGCTGAGGTCTCCTCAGTGTGGCTCCCCTCACCCTCCGTGCCACTGGGTCCCTTGGTCTCCCCTGCAGTGGACCCAGTCTGGCTCTGCCACTCCTCTTGGTCCGTGGAGCTGTCTCCTCCTGTGGCCGTGGATGTATCTGCAAACAATCAGGATAAACAGAGCAACATTAGTCACCTGTACTGACCACACACACCACAGTAAGTACAGCACATCACAGAGCAAGCCCTGCCATCATTTGCTAGACATTGCAATAAGTGCTGACACTGATTTGAAGAAGCCCATTGTCTGCCTGACAGTCAGTCATGATACACATATCCTACCTGTCCATGCACCCATCTGTCTGCTGCCTGTTGTATGCGACTAATCATATGTGCACACATGCACCACATACACAGTTGTTGGACATCCAAGAGAACATATGGAAATGTGTCACTCCAAACACATGCCATCTCCTGCCACTGACTCAGTACATGTGTCAGGAAAAGTGATGTGCAAAGTCTCTGTTGATATGCGGGTTTTGGTTCCATCACCAGACACAATGATGTCCTCATGTCCTGATAGACAATGCAACAATGGTGTGCATGCAGGACATGTCACACCACTGCTGGATCACCCTTTGCGATTGGAATGTCATGGCACAGGCCTGTCTGGCAAGTCAGTCATAACTGTCTCCTGTCACAGGGGCAGTGCATACACACAACACCAGTCTGCACTGTGTCACAATCATGGAAGTTTTTGAAAAGTAAGCCCTGTAGCTGACAGGTGCACATGTGCCCTCCTGGCCACCCACATCATGAGGACTGAGATGATCCCACATCAATCAAATGAGACATTTGAGTGACTGCAAACACAAATCCATACACATGAGCACTTCAACGTTTGATGAGAATGAACCAAAGCTGCCTGCACCCCAATGTTTCATGCAACATTGTGCACAGTCAAGGGATCAGACACCCATGCATTGACCTATGTGCAGATCCCATAGTCACAACTCAGATGGCTGGCCACCCCAAATTGTTAAACACTCCAGGAGTCCAAATAGAAAGGCCACACCACGGTGACACAGAGGCATACACCTGAGTGCCCTCTTCACAATGCCCAATATGTATGCTGACACACAGGAGTGGGAGAACAGAGTGCCTTCGATGTCCGGAGTAGGCATTACAGTCCTGGTCCATGTGCAACATGGTATTACCCTGAACACTAGGCAGGTGGCTATGCATGTGTCACACACATGATGTACATACTACTGAGGCTCCTACCTTGGTCTCTGCTGCAGCATGGATGTGTGGCACATACCCCAGACATGTGGTGAGTCAGAGCAGCAATTGGAACACATGTTAAAGCCATACCCAGAGTACATGTCAGATCACAGGCATTGTGAGCAATTGTACCACCCATGCAGCCCACCACAAAGTTCCTGTAACTGATGCTGTCCCCAACTTGAACCACAGGTAACTGCAAGTACACAGTACCCAAGTGACCTAAGTCACAGACTGTAAGGGCCACACCTGTGTATCAGATGAGGAGGGGGCATGACACAAGTGAGGGACATGAGTCCAGGACGACATGACAGTTGTACTGTGGAAGTGGAGCCAGGCTAAAGGAGTGCATAGAGCATGTCAAGCATAGTACACAGTTGAGGCTAGCACTTACCCCCTCCTTGCTGCTGTCTGGCCTTCAGCTGCCCATCCAGGTCAGGGAAGACCACCGCCAGGATCCGGAGCATGTGGGGGGTCAGGGTCCGGTGTCCGCCCCGCCTGCGAGGAGGCGACAGCTTCAGCTGGACCCTTGCGATCCTCCGGGTCCAGCCCCGAAGGTCCTGCCACCTCTTCTGGCAGTTGCGGATCCTGCGCCTGTAGACCCCCACCGATCGTACTGCCCGGACGATGGTCAGCCAGATGTCCTGCTTCTGGTGGGCATCAACCTGTAAGGATGACAAAGTGAAAAGGCCATTACTACACATGCAACATTTCCGTGCATCACACAGTTGGATATACATGTCTCAATCACAGGGGCATATGATGTACACAGGCAGTGCAACTATGGCTATGGACAGTTTGCCAGCAGTTACCACATGGTATCATTGCCTGGGAAGTCAAACCTTGTTGGAATGCACTGTTACTGCACTATACCTGTTCAGTGCATGTAACTACACACTTTGGGGGCTGACAACTACTCAGTGAGCATGCTAGCCAGTGGTGTGCACACTGTAAGTCTTGCTAGTCAGACAACATGCACAATTAGTAAGGCAGTGGACAGCACACTCACCTGCTCCCCTGGTTTCCCATACAGCTTGCTGTACTATGGAAGGAGGCTGTCCAGCAGGGCCTGGTTCTCCTCAGTGCTGAAGGCTGGGGCTTTCTCCACAGTACGTGCCATTGCAGTAGCCAGAGGATGCAGACACAGCAGCAGTGGTGGTGGCAGATGTCGTCCTGGAGCATGTAGTGCAGGCAAGTGAGCTCTCAGGGGAACAGCCAGCATTATATGTGTGCTGCAGAGGCAGATACTGTCCCATGTGTCCAAAGTGATAGGTCCAAGTCGTTTGCATCTTCTGAATCTGGCCAATCCATGGAATTGCACCACTTATACACGCCCACAGCATCCTTCAACAGTTCAACTTCATGACACCCATGAATTTGCAACATTGTTGTGGGTGGCCAACTGAATTCACATGCATCTGACTCGTTAAAGCTTCGAAAACCCGTCCGTTACCATGTCAGGCCATAGCCAATGCGTGTGCACCGATCGGACCATTGCTGTACAACGCGTATTTCGAAAAACAACACGCATCCGTCCACATCATATGCAATGGCCAATGCGTGCGCACCGATCGGTCCATTGCTGTACAACGCATATTTCCCTCCACATCAAATGCAATGGCCAATGCGTGCGCATCGATCGGTCCATTGCTGTACAACGCGTATTTCCCTCCACATCATATGCAATGGCCAATGCGTGCGCACCGATCGGTCCATTGCTGTACAACGCGTATATCGGATGACAACACGCATCCGTCCACATCATATGCAATGGCCAATGCGTGCGCACCGATCGGTCCATTGCTGTACAACGCGTATTTCCCTCCACATCAAATGCAATGGCCAATGCGTGCGCACCGATCGGTCCATTGCTGTACAACGCGTATTTCCCTCCACATCATATGCAATGGCCAATGCGTGCGCACCGATCGGTCCATAGCTGTACAATGCGTATATCGGATGACAACACGCATCCGTCCACATCATATGCAATGGCCAATGCGTGCGCACCGATCAGTCCATTGCTGTACAACGCGTATATCGGATGACAACACGCATCCGTCCACATCATATGCAATGGCCAATGCGTGCGCACCGATCGGTCCATTGCTGTACAACGCGTATATCGGATGACAACACGCATCCATCCACATCATATACAATGGCCAATGCGTGCGCACTGATCGGTCCATTGCTGTACAACGCGCATATCGGATGACAACAAGCATCCGTCCACATCATATGCAATGGCCAATGCGTGCGCACCGATCGGTCCATTGCTGTACAACGCGTATTTCCCTCCACATCATATGCAATGGCCAATGCGTGTGCACCGATCGATCCATTGCTGTACAACGCGTATATCGGATGACAACACGCATCCGTCCACATCATATGCAATAGCCAATGCGTGCGCACCGATCGGTCCATTGCTGTACAACGCGTATATCGGATGACAACACGCATCCGTCCACATCATATGCAATGGCCAATGCGTGCGCACTGATCGGTCCATTGCTGTACAACGCGTATATCGGATGACAACACGCATCCGTCCACATCATATGCAATGGCCAATGCGTGCGCACCGATCGGTCCATTGCTGTACAACGCGTATTTCCCTCCACATCATATGCAATGGCCAATGCGTGTGCACCGATCGATCCATTGCTGTACAACGCGTATATCGGATGACAACACGCATCCGTCCACATCATATGCAATGGCCAATGCGTGCGCACCGATCGGTCCATTGCTGTATAACGCGTCCCTGTACAAATCACTCGCATATGTCACCATGGTTGTCACTGGTGAACGTATGCCAGCCACAATTACTTGCCAGGGACTCAGGGGCACACCTACAACACCACAGCCTGTCCACACTGTATCCTAAGGCATGTAAGGCTGCATTACCTGTGTGTGTATGGGGGTCAACATGTGTTTTTTTTGGTGGCACTTGGGGGCAGCCACTCCCAGGCTGTGCACGTGTTCATGGGGACCGAATCCTTTGTGTGTTGTGCACATGACCACTGTGATGTGCAACTGTTCAGTTCAGGGCATGTGGCATGGTCACATTTCCAGGTTGTGTATGTGTATGTCATGTCACATACACCCTGAGTCCCATGTGGGAAGGTATGTACGTCACAGGGTGACCCAATGCCACAATAGTGATGGCCCTCCACAGTCTGTGTGCATGTTCTGTTTCAGATGTCTCTGATTCAATGTGCACAATGGGAGACAATCTCCACATCCACGTTGTTTGTGCATCTACTTTGATGTTGTGCATGTGTGTGTCACAGGCGTCCATGTCTGTCCTGCAGAGGCAACAGGGGCCACTACCTGTGGGAGTCATGGTTGTTTTGCTGACGTGTACATGATACGCCATGTCATGCCACTGTCCATGTGGCAATACAGGGTCCCTGGGAATCTACCTGTCAATGAGCTGTGATGCCTGTGGCACATCTGTCCTCACTTGTCACTGTGGTGTGTGTTTGGAACGTGACAGCAGTACATGGGTACTGTGACACAGCCTAATGATTTCCCATAGCACGACCTGGAACTTGTTGTCAACACATGTTGAACTGTGATGTTAGATGTTGGCCATGTAGGTGCCATATATGTCCATACAGAACGGCACACACATCAAGTACTTGTGTCTTGTAATGATGTATCATGTGATATTGAGTATGGTCAATGCCACATATGTGGGGTGACTGACAATCTTTCTTTGTTCACCTATGCACTGCAGGGCACCAGCTGTCCATAGACCATTCCCTGACCTTGCAACCGTGGTTGAACGTGACTGCATCCGACGGTACCGCTTCAACAGGCCGCTGATTGAGGAATTGACGGTGCGGTTGGCCCCACATTTACAACCTGGCCGGACATACCCTACAGCGCTTACCCCCAAGGTGAAGGTGATGGCAGCCCTACACTTCTTTGCCACCGGTACCTTTCAACACACTGTGGCGTCTGCTGGTGGGATGTCACAGACCATGTTCAGCCGTGTGCTATGCGATGTTTTGGAGGCAATGTTGAGATACCTGAACCAGTACATCTATTTCCCTAAACGTCAACAACTCACTGACGTCAAGAGTGACTTCTATGCCCTGGGGAGGATGCCACATGTCATTGGCTCCATTGATGGGACACATGTGGCTTTGGTACCACCACAGGCACATGAGCAGGCATACAGGAACAGGAAACATTACCATTCTATCAATGCTCTGGTGGTATGTCTTGCAGATATGAGCATCTCACATGTGTGTGCACGTTTCCCCAGTTCTGCACACGATGCCTACGTGATGAGGAGTAGTCGCATCCCGAGGATGATGTCACAGATGCAGAACCAGCGTGCCTGGCTTGTCGGTGTGTACTGACTTTTTACCATTGTGTGTGTTCGGCAATGTTGTATTCCACCCTCTTTACCCAACTCAGCTAATGTGCAATTGTCTGTATGTAGGTGACTCCGGATACCCCAACATGCCATGGTTGCTGACACCCCTAAGGAACCCTGTGACACCAGCCCAGATGCGCTACAATGAGGCACATGGTCGGACCAGGAGAGTGATCGAGCGGACATTTGGTCTCCTGAAGAGCCGCTTTCGCTGCCTGGACAAGACAGGAGGGGCCCTCCCATATGCCCCAGCAAAGGTGTGCAAGATTGTCATCGTCTGCTGCATGCTACACAACCTGGCAGTGCGGAAGGAGTTGCCTCTCATCCTGGATTACGATGACCAACATCCACCACCTGTGGAGGATCCTGGCCTGGGCCACGATGCGAGTGATGATGATGATGATGATGATTGTGATGTCCGCACACAGCTCATCACCAACTTCTTCAGCTGAATGTGAGTATCCAGAGATGTCATGTCAATGATTTGAGTTTGCATGATATGTGTTGGTGGTGCTCTGTTGCTGTTTGAGTGTGGCCATGTGCTACTTGACTGGATGCGTGCAGCGATGTGTCCTTACAGGTAGTCTGTACTCCCAACAGTGTTGACATGCTAACTTGGTTTTGTGTAGGTATCTTGTGACATGTATTGGGCATGAGTATTGCAGTTCTGTCCTGTTCTTCAGTGCTTTTGACTGTGTGTCATGTCTGTCCTTCACAGGGTGCTTTCAGAGTTGTTTGGTCAACTCGGATCCCCTGACACCATGATTCAACTTCCAGGGTGGAAGCAGTCGTTTCCCTACAGGTGATGTGCCCCACACCCCTGGACTTTATTTCTTCTACACTTGTTGACTGTGTTGCCACTGCCACGTGGGATTACCTTGCATCTGTAGTGGAAACAACATGTTGCAAATGTGTAATAAACCTGTGCTTCACTTTGGGATGTGCGTTGTCTGTGGTCACACATCTGACTGACATTTGCTTACTGCACCTGTGGGCTACTTAACACAGACTGTGAATAGGTGTGGTGTCTGTGCATTCCACTGTATTTCCTGGCAACATCAGTGTAGGCGATGAGTCAGATGGCCCTGGTGTGTATGTGTTGTGTTGCCCTAGTGGTGTGTCTCCCTCATATATGTCACGTCTCCATGACTCACATGACGGTGTTGAACTTGCTGTAGCAGTTATCATGCACAGTGTCATTTAGCAGATCATCATCTCCATGACAAAAACAACGTTGGAATCACAACAGAGGCAAGTATGGTATATTAGTGAGTTTATTTACATACATGTGTGAGGATAGTGCACAGGATGGTGGGTGCTGTACATTGGGATTGGAATCCGAAGTTCCCAGATGAGTTGGAAGTGTTGGTAGCAGAAATGTCCTGAGTAAAGTCCACAGTCATCTGATGCATTAGTCCAACTTAAACTCCCCATGTCATGTGGGAGAGTTGTGTTGCATTTGACAGGGTGAACAGTTTGCACACAAACGAGAATTTCCAGAACAGGTGTTGGGTACCTGGGGGATGTACATGGCCATCGGCCTCTCAGTTGTCCTTCCTCGGACGGCCCCTCTTCTTTCTGGGGGGACCCTCACGTAAAGGCCGCTGCGGTGCAGAGGACTCTCCACCAGAGTCATCCTCCCTCCCTGTGGAAGTTGCAGTTGTTGCGGCACCAGATGTTGTGGGCACACGGGCAGGTGTGGCCATGTTGGTGCTAATCTGGTGGAGGCATGTCAATATGTCCCTCTGCACCGCTGTCAGTTCTTCCAATGTGTCTCACTTGGACTCCATGCCAGACATGTGTGTCTCCACACAGGACATGTGTGTCTCCACACGGGACATGTGGGAGTCCAAGCGGGCATGATGGACAGCCTGCTGCTGTTGAATGTCCTTGAGGATCCCCACTACCTGGCTGACCTCTCCGGTGCTATTCTGGTTCGCATCAGCAATGCGTACCAGTTGTGGGTCATCATGCAGTCCAGACCCCTCTGCAAACAGTGTCCTCTGCCTACCACCCCTCCCACCACCCCTGGCCACACGTGCGGGACCTGCGGTGGCACGCACAGGTGACCCTAGGCCCCCTTGGGGGTTGGTACTGGGGTTGTTGTCCGTTGCTTCACGGTGGGCTGTGGTCCCTGTGCTGTTGTCATTGAGTGTCCTTGGTCAGTCCGTGTCGGCAAGTGGTGGTCTGTGTGTCGGCAGATGTTGGAGGAATGGGTGCAGGGGGTGCAGATGGTGGTCCTGCTGGTGCTGCATGATGACTCACACCGGAGGTGCCAGTTTGGTCTTCGCCATCCGATGAGGGCAGAGGCTGTTCCACACCAGAGAGCTCATGGGCCACCGGAGCCTGGGACAGGAACTCCTCCTCATCTGCTGCTGTGTCCCCATCATCACCTGTTTTTGGAAGAGACACACAATGTATGTTATGTTTCTGCAGGCATCAATGGTTCAAACACATGGCAGTTGTGACTGTACCTCTGGATGCGGCCCTGTACATTGCATTGTCCTAAGTTGTCACAGTCAGAGGTTGATATTGGTGTGGCTCATTGTCCTGCCAAACTGATGCTTTGCAATGTGGATGTTGAGGTGTGTGCATGACCTGCATTGGTGGTATTTGGTTGACATCCGGACCTCCTTCTCCCCCAGCCCAGTTCTCCCACCATGAAGCATGCCACCCTTGCAGTGGGTGCAGGTTAACTCTCAGGATGTCAGTCAGTGGTGTCCTGCTGTTGGTTGGTGCACAGTTCCCAGCAGGGCCTGGTACTCCCCACAACAGAGGACCATTGTCAGACATCTTTGAAGTGGCTTTTCACTCCCTGTGAGGTGTGCATGCTTCAGTGTGAGCTTGCTGGGCCATGTGTGTGGGGGATGTTGAGCTGTGACTACCACTCCCATCATGCTATTGCCTACACCCCTCTTCCCAGCATGCCCATACTTCCTTCCTTTTGAGTCGACTTCACTGTGTGTGAGTGTGACAGCAATGGCAAGATGGCTGACAGTGGTGTCCTGCTGTTGGTTGGTGCACAGTTCCCAGCAGGGCCTTGTGCTCCCCACAGCAGTACCCAGTATCAGCCATCTTGTCAGTTCTTTTCCACTCCCTGTGATGTGAGCATGGTTCAGAGTGGTGTTGATGGGCAATTGTGAGGGTGACCAATATCTGTGACTACAACTCCCATCATGCCATTGCCTACACCCCCCTTCCCAGCATGCCCATACTTCCTTCCTTTTGACTCTGCTTCCCTGTGGGGTAGTGTGCCTGTGCTGACAGGATGGCTGACAGTGTTGTCCTGGCGTTTGTTTGGCTACAAGTCCCAAGAGTGTCCCTGTGCTTCACACAGCATAACCCAGGGTGGTGGTTCTTTGTGGGATATTTAATTGGAGTGTGAGGCATTGCATTCTCCCAGGTGAGTTGTGTGGACTTTGTGTAAAGGGGGTGTGTGAGAAAAGCTGCTTGTGACTATGGTCAGAGCTGTCAGTCCTCCTTCCCACCCAGCCAGATTTCCCACCATGGAACGTGCTTCCATTGCAGTGAGTGCAAGTTGTCTTTCAGGATGTCAGTCAGTGGTGTCCTGCTGTTGGTTGGTGCACAGTTCCCAGCAGGGCCTTGTGCTCCCCACAGCAGTACCCAGTGTCAGCCATCTTGTCAGTTCTTTTCAACTCCCTGTGATGTGAGCATGGTTCAGAGTGGTGTCGATGGGCCAATTGTGAGGGTGACCAATATCTGCGACTACCACTCCCATCATGCTATTGCCTACACCCCCTTCCCAGCATGCCCATACTTCCTTCCTTTTGAGTCGACTTCACTGTGTGTGAGTGTGACAGCAATGGCAAGATGGCTGACAGTGGTGTCCTGCTGATGGTTGGTGCACAGTTCCCAGCAGGGCCATGTGCTCCCCACAGCAATACCCAGTGTCAGCCATCTTGTCAGTTCTTTTCCACTCCCTGTGATGTAAGCATGGTTCAGAGTGGTGTTGATGGGCCAATTGTGAGGGTGACCAATATCTGTGACTACAACTCCCATCATGCCATTGCCTACACCCCCCCTTCCCAGCATGCCCATACTTCCTTCCTTTTGACTCTGCTTCTCTGTGGGGTAGTGTGCCTGTGCTGACAAGATGGCGGACGGTGTTGTCCTGGCGTTTGTTTGGCTACAAGTCCCAAGAGTGTCCCTGTGCTTCACACAGCATAACCCAGGGTGGTGGTTCTTTGTGGGATATTTAATTAGAGTGTGAGGCATTGCATTCTCCCAGGTGAGTTGTGTGGAGTTTGTGTTAAGGGGGGGGGGTGAGAAAAGCTGCTTGTGACTATGGTCAGAGCTGTCAGTCCTCCTTCCCACCCAGCCAGATATCCCAGCATGGAACATGCTTCCATTGCAGGGAGTGCAAGTTGTCTTTCAGGATGTCAGTCAGTGGTGTCCTGCTGTTGGTTGGTGCCCAGTTCCCAGCAGGGCCTGGTACTCCCCACAACAGAGGACCATTGTCAGACATCTTTGAAGTGGCTTTTCACTCCCTGTGAGGTGTGCATGCTTCAGTGTGAGCTTGCTGGGCCATGTGGGTGGGGGATGTTGAGCTGTGACTACCACTCCCATCATGCTTTTGCCTACACCCCCCTTCCCAGCATGCCCATACTTCCTTCCTTTTGAGTCGTCTTCACTGTGTGTGAGTGTGACAGCAATGGCAAAGATGGCTGACAGTGGTGTCCTGCTGTTGGTTGGTGCACAGTTCCCAGCAGGGCCTTGTGCTCCCCACAGCAGTACTCAGTGTCAGCCATCTTGTCAGTTCTTTTCCACTCCCTGTGATGTGAGCATGGTTCAGAGTGGTGTTGATGGGCCAATTGTGAGGGTGACCGATATCTGTGACTACAACTCCCATCATGCTATTGGCTACACTGACTTCACCAGCATACACAGCATTCCTTCCTTTCAGTGAGCTTCCTGTGAGGTGGTGTTCTAGTGGTGGCAAAATGTCTGACAGTGTTTGTTGGTTAGATTTGTGCCACTGCCTTGCTCTATTTGTTGTTAGGTTTGTACATGTCATGACACAGTTACATATCACTATGAGACGGCATGTATTGTGTTTATCTAACTAACATACACATCTTGGGATGATTATCTTTTGGTTGCTGTGGATTTGCTACGGGTGCATGGTTTGACTATCCCCTTGACAGTGATGTGTGTGTATTGTCACACATTATTGGGTATATTGGTTGTGTACTCACCAGGCTCTGGGATGTTTGATAGTCCATATACGCTCACTGGTGGTAGGATGGCCCGCACCTTCTCCTCCCAGGGCCTGAGGTATACTGGTTTGGCAGGAGGGCCACTGCTGGTGCGATGACTCAAGGCGTAATCCTTCTTTAGTAGGTCCTTTACCCTCCTGCGCACATCATACCATCTGTTCTGGATGTCTTCCTTTGTGCGTAAAAAAAAAAAAAAATGTAAAAAAAAAATGTAAGTCTGTTTTTATATAGCGCAGCTATTCACCCTTACGGGTCTCAAGGCGCTGGGGGCCGTCGTGGAAATTAAGTGAGCTATTGCCCAGAGTCACATGGTGCTGAGCTGAGCTGCCGCCGGAGCCGGGGATCGAACCGTGAACCCTGTGCTCCGAAGTCAGCTGCCCTGGCCGCTGCACCACACCTCTCCTAAACATGGTGATTGTGTGTTCACCCTGTCGACGATCCTTTCCCACATCTTGGTTTTCTGCGACATGGGTGCCTGTTGGACCAATGTACCAAACAACTGTGGCTCTACCCTGAGGATCTCATCTACCAGGACTTCCAATTCACTGTCTAGGAACTTTGGATTCTTCTTTGGGGGCATGGTGATGGGTGGTGGTGGGTCTTGATGTGTGTGTGATTGTGCAAGTGAGGGTGGGTGAGTGTAGGTTTTGCTGGGTGTATGTGAGGGTGCTATTTGGGAGGTGCTAATGGTGTGTGGCTTGTGTGATGGATGAGTTGTGAGTGTGTCTGTGGTTGCTGTCTGATGGTGTTCTGTGCTGGCAGGTCAGTTGAATTTGCAAAGGATCATGGTAGGGAATTTTGGCCTTTATATGGGTGGAGTTGTGGGTGTGTCTTTGTTCCATGTTTTTTTCCCCCTGTATTTATTGACTTTGTCATTGCTTGTTTGGCCCTTTTTTTTTGTATTTTTCCTTTGTGGGTTTTGGGCATGTAGGAGACGTTCTTCTGACCGAGTAGGACGCTGAAGTTGGCTCGTGCAGGCTTCTCCGAGTCTTTCAAGCTGTGTTTCTGCTGTGTTTCATGTGCGGCGTACGCGTCGGTCGCGGAGTATTGGGTTGCTTCGGCTAGGTTTTGTATGCGTGTCGGTCGTGCGGCTTGGGCTCCGTGTGACTCGGTCTGGTTTTCCACGCATTGCATCGTACTGCGCGGGTCGGAGTTCGCGGGTACGTTTCTGTCAGGTTAATTCCTGGTGCGTGTCGGTCGATTCGATTCGCGTGGTTTTCCGGCCGGATTGCTGGTTTCCGTGCGGTTCGGTCGTTCGGCTTGTGTTCCGTGCGAGTCGGTCGTGATTCACATGCATTGCATCGTACTACACGGATCGGGCAGCGCCGGTACGTGTCGGTCGGACAATATTCCCGTACCGAGTCGGTCGGTACGTTTTCCGGCCTGAATCGGAATCGGCCCCAAAGAATACAGTGAAAACACCTACATACACTAGGGTACACTATGGGTTGTGGTACCCCTGTGATTGGCATGACCCCACCTGTAAGGCCCTAGTACATAATAGGGCAGGGGGATTAAAACTACCTCTAACTCAGAGGTGCAGAAAGAGGCTAGAGAAGTGCAGAAAGAAGCAACAGAGGTGCAGAAAGAGGCAAGAGAGGTGCAGAAAGAAGCAAGTGAAGTGCAGAAAGAGGCAAGAGAGGTGCAGAAAGAGGCAAGAGAGGTTCAGAAAGAGGCAGGAGGGGTGCAGAAAGAGGTAGGAGACGTGCACAAAGAGGCAAGAGAGGTACAGAAAGAGGCAGGAGGGGTGCAGAAAGAAGGAAGAGAAGTGCAGAAAGAGGCAAGAGAATTGCTGAAAGAAGCAACAGAGGTTTAGAAAGAAGCAAGAGAAGTGCAGAAAGAGGCAGGTAAGGTGCAGAAAGAAGCAGGAGCAGTTCAGAAAGAACCAACAGAGGTGCTGAAAGAGGCGCAAAGGGTGCAGAAAGAGCAAGAGAAGTGCAGAAAGAGGCAACAGAGGTACAGAAAGAGGCAAGAGAGGTGCAGAAAGAGAAAAGAGGGGTGCATAAAGAGGCAATAGAAGTGCAGAAAGAAGCAACAGAGGTGCAGAAAGAAAGAAGAGCAGTGCAGAAAGAACCAACGGAGGTGCTGAAAGAGGCGCGAAGGGTGCAGAAAGAGCAAGAGAAGTGCAGAAAGAGGCAACAGAGGTACAGAAAGAGGCAAGAGAGGTGCAGAAAGAGAAAAGAGGGGTGCAGAAAGAGGCAAGAGATCTGCAGAAAAAAGCAAAAGAGGTGCTGAAAGAGGCAAGTGAGGTGCAGAAAAAGGCAAGAGATCTGCAGAAAAAAGCAACAGAGATGCTGAAAGAGGCAAGTGACGTGCAGAAAGAAGCAAGAGAGGTGTATAAAGAGGCAATAGAAGTGCAGAAAGAAGCAACAGAGGTGCAGAAAGAGGCAAGAAGGGTGCAGAAAAAGGAGAGAGAAGTGCAGAAAGAAGCAAAAGAGGTGCTCAAAGAGGCAAGAGGGATGCAGAAAGAGGCAAGAGCAGTGCAGAAAGAAGCAAGAGAAGTGCAGAAAGAGGCAAGTGAGGTGCAGAAAGAAGCAAGAGCAGTGCAGAAAGAACCAACTGAGGTGCTGAAAGAGGCGCGAAGGGTGCAGAAAGAGCAAGAGAAGTGCAGAAAGAGGCAACAGAGGTACAGAAAGAGGCAAAAGAGGTGCAGAAAGAGAAAAGAGGGGTGCAGAAAGAAGCAATAGAAGTGCAGAAAGAAGCAACAGAGGTGCAGAAAGAAGCAAGAGCAGTGCACAAAAAACCAACAGAGGTGCTGAAAGAGGTGCGAAGGGTGCATAAAGAACAAGAGAAGTGCAGAAAGAGGCAACAGAGGCACAGAAAGAGGCAAGGGAGGTGCAGAAAGAGAAAAGAGAGGTGCAGAAAGAGGCAAGAGATCTGCAGAAAAAAGCAACAGAGGTGCTGAAAGAGGCAAGTGAGATGCAGAAAAAGGCAAGAGAACTGCAGAAAAAAGCAACAGAGGTGCTGAAAGAGGCAAGTGATGTGCAGAAAGAAGCAAGAGAGGTGTATAAAGAGGCAATAGACGTGCAGAAAGAAGCAACAGAGGTGCAGAAAGAGGCAAGAAGGGTGCAGAAAAATGAGAGAGAAGTGCAGAAAGAAGCAAAAGAGGTGATAAAAGAGGCAAGAGGGGTGCAGAATGAGGCAAGAGCAGTGCAGAAAGAAGCAACAGAGGTGCAGAAGGAGGCACGAGGGGTGCAAACAGAAGGAAGAGAAGTGCAGAAAGAAGCAACAGAGGTGCTGAAAGAGGCATGAAGGGTGCAGAAAGAGGCAAGAGAAGTACAGAAAGAAGCAACAGAGGTACAGAAAGAAGCAGGAGTGGTGCAGAAAGAAGTAAGAGAAGTGCAGAAAGAGGCAAGAGAATTGCTGAAAGAAGCAACACAGGTGTAGAAAGAAGCAAGAGAAGTCCAGAAAGAGGCAAGTAAGGAGCACAAAGAAGCAAGAGCCGTGCAGAAAGAACCAACAGAGGTTCAAAAAGAGGCAAGAGGGGTGCAGAAAAAGGTAAGAGGGGTGCACAAAGAGGCAAGAGAGGTACAGAAAGAGGCAGTAGGGGTGCAGAAAGAAGGAAGAGAAGTGCAGAAAGAAGTAACAGAGTTGCTGAAAGAGGCGCGAAGGGTGCAGAAAGAGCAACAGAAGTGCAGAAAGAGGCAACAGAGGTACAGAAAGAGGCAACAGAGGTACGGAAAGAGGCAAGAGAGGTGCAGAAACAGGCAGGAAAGGTATAGAAAGAGGCAATAGAAGTGCAGAAAGAAGCAACAGAGGTACAGAAAGAGGCAAGAAAAGTGCAGAAAGAGGCAACAGAGGTACAGAAAGAGGCAAGAGAGGTGCAGAAACAGGCAGGAAAGGTATAGACAGAGGGAACAGGGGTGCAGAAAGAGGCAAGATAGGTGCAGAAAGAGAAAAGAGGGGTACAGAAAGAGGCAAGAGAGGTGCTGAAAGAGGCACGAAGGGTGCAGAAAGAGGCAATAGAAGTACAGAAAGAAGCATCAGAGGTGCAGAAAGAGGCAAGAGGGGTGCAGAAAGAGGCAAGAGGGGTGCAGAATGAACCAAGAGAAGTGCAGAAAGAAGCAACAGAGGTGCAGAAGAAGGCACGAGGGGTGCAGAAAGAAGGAAGAGAAGTGCAGAAAGAAGCAACAGAGGTGCTGAAAGAGGTGTGAAGGGTGCAGAAAGAGCAAGAGAAGTACAGAAAGAGGCAACAGGGGCACAGAAAGAGGCAAGAGAGGTGCAAAAATAGGCTGGAAAGGTGCAGAAAGAGGTAATAGAAGTGCAGAAAGAAGCTACAGAGGTGCAGAAAGAGGCAAAAGGGGTGCAGAAAGAGGCAAGAAAAGTACAGAAAGAGGCAACAGAGGTACAGAAAGAGGCAAGAGAGGTACAGAAACAGGCAGGAAAGGTGCAGAAAGAGGGAACAGGGGTGCAGAAAGAGGCAAGAGAGGTGCAGAAAGAGAAAAGAGGGGTGCAGAAAGAGGCAAGAGATGTGCTGAAAGAGGCACGAAGGGTGCAGAAAGAGACAAGACAGGTGAAGAAAGAAGGAACAGAGGTACAGAAAGAGGCAACAGACGTGCAGAAAGAGGGAAGAGAGGTGCAGAAAGTACAAGAGATTTGCAGAAAGAGGCAAGAGAAGTGCAGAAAAGGAAAGAAATGTGCAGAAAGAAGCAACAGAAATGCAGAAAGAGGCAAGAGAGGCGCAGAAGGGAGCAAGAGTGGCTTGCACACCATTAGTACCAATTTAACACCCACATTTAGCAATAAGTAACAGGTGACCATTCTAGGTTTGCAAAGGGCCTTCCACCACGCTGTAACACTTGTCACTGTATTGTTGGTAACGTTTGAGCCATTTGAGCAAGAAACAAGGCTTTTTTTTGTTCAAATCTGCAGATTAGGGAGCAGATGATGAATTATGTGGCTAATGCAGAAAATGTATAATTGTGCAAAAGTCGGTGCAGCCAAACAGCCACATAATTCCAATGGCCCTGCCCATACCTCTGACTAGGTCCACAAGTGCTCCTCAGTGATTCCTTCTTATTTGTCTCACTGAGTTCATAGTTGAGCTTCTATGGAAACGAGGAAGACTAAACCTGAGGTTACCACTCCACAACACAGACTAACATACCACATAATTACTCTCCATAACACATAATCCCACTCTACATAATTCCTATACACTAAATACCACATACTTTCTATCCATATAATTTCACTGCACAACATACCACATAATTCCACTACACACAACGTACATCCACTCCACTCCAAAAAACATTAGTAAAAAACCTTTGCATTTACAACACCAATAGCTCTAATTCTCGCAAATGCGAAACCTATTACATTGCAAACACTTCTTTAACTAGTAGTCGCTTTTGCAGAGTGCTGGAGAAAGGGTGCTGGGCCTCCGACCAGCTACCAGGAATTCCGCTGCGTAGGACTTACAGGAGGTACCAGGAGGGCTTCTTGGCCCCCAAAGTCCCGCAGGAGGAAATTGGACTTCATCCCCCATCCTGTAGTCTGCCAGGAGGTGCGTTTGCAGAGTGGTGGAGAAAGGGGGGCATGGCCTCCAAAGACGTCTTAGCAATACCACTGTGTGGGACTTACTGGAGGTAACAAGAGGGGTAGTTGGCCCCCAAGGACATCCTTGGGGGCAAACTACCCCTCCTATTACCTCCAGTAAGTCCCACACAGCAGGATTGCTAAATTCTCATAGCAGGCCACGCCCCCTTTGCCTACCACTTTGCAAATGCACTCCCTGGCGCGCTCTTGGATGGGGATTGAAGTCCCCTTCGCAGCTGGAGGTCCTATAGGGGCCAACTAGCCTACCTCTTACCTCCAGTAAGCCCAACACAGTGGGATTGCTGAGAGGTGGACAAAGGCCACGCCCACTTTCCCCACCACTCTGCAAACGTGCCCCCTGGTGCGTTCTAAGTTGGGAAATTAAGTCCCCTTGAATATTGAGGGTCCCTGGTGGCCAACTAGCCCACCAGGTACCTCCAGTAAGCACCACACACCTGGATTGCTGCGAGTGGTCCGAGGCCATGCCCCCTTTTTACACCACTCTGCAAACTCTGCTCCTGGTGCACTGCTGCTCGGGGGATGAAGTCCACTTGTGTCCTGAGGTCCTCAGGACACAAGAGGACCTCATCGCCCCACCAGCAGTGCGCCAAGACGCGTGTTTGCAGAGTGGTGTAAAAAGGGGCATGGCCTCTGACCACCTCTCTGCAATCCAGCTGTGTGGCGCTTACTGGAGGTACCTGGTGGGCTAGTTGGCCCCCAGGGACCCTCAGTATTCAAGGGGACTTAATTCCCCAACTTAGAACACACCAGGGGGCACGTTTGCAGAGTCATGCAGGGAGGGGGCAAGGCCTCCGGTGAGTTGCCTTTTTTTTTTTTTTTTTTTTTCTGGGAGGGGGACCTCACTCACTCAGAGACTCACGCACCCACTTACAGACCCACTCACACACTCAGGTATGTACTCACAGACCCACTGAGATACTCATACACCCACTTACAGATCTACTCAGACACTCATACACTCACTCACACACCCATACAGTCATTGCTACACTCAGTCACAGACCCTCTCAGAGACTTCTGAACTCAGTCACGCACTCAGAAACTCACACACCTGCTCACAAACTCACTCACTGACCCACTCAAGGCTCATGCATCCACTCACAGACCTACTCAGATGCTTGCCCTCATAGTCACAGACCCACTCAGACACTCATGCATGCACCTATTCACTCGCTACTCAGAGACTTATGCTCTCAATCACAGACCCATTGAGACAGTCATACACCCACTCACAGATCCACTCAGACACTCATACATCCACTCATGGACCCACTCAGACACTCAAACACCCATACAGTCACTCACACACCCACTCATAGACCAACTCAGAGACTTATGCATCCAGTCAGTTATACACTCAGAGACTCATGTACCCACTCACAGTCACACTCAGAGACCCACACACCCACTGAGAGAACCACTCAGACATTCACGCTGCCAGTGATAGACCCACTGAGAGATGTATGTACTCACTGACAGACCCACACAGACACTCATGCACTCACTCACCCACTCAGTCATCCACTTAGATACCCATGTATCCACTCACAGATCCAGTCAGATAGGTATAAATGTACTTACAAATGCACAGTCACGAATGCAGCTACTCACAGATTGAGTGAGAGACTTATGCAACCAATCACAGACCCATTGCAACACTGATGCACCTACTCATAGATGCACTGAGGCAGTCACGCAGTTCGTTACAGAAGCATTGATTGTCTTATGTACCGTTTACAGATTCACTGAAATACTTATACAGTGAATGTGAGACTTACTGAGACAGTGATGCATGCAGTTATAGATTACACTGAAAACGTTATGCACTGTGTTATAGAGATATTAAGGGAGTTGTACATGCTGTTATACAGATATCTATATAGTAATGTGTTTAGTCTGTTGGTTTCAATCGAGTTTGCAGTTATAAGTTTTGAATGTGGTGGTGGTGGCTTTTGAAAGTCTGCATTTGTTTTGTCATGTCACGACATATTCGCGGCGATCGCGCCTACCGATATCATCGCGATGCCAGGCGTCACCGCGAAAACTGAAACTCGGTTTAAATGATTGCTTTTATACAAACTCCCTACAAAAATATGACTTTAAACAGTGCAATAATAAACCCCTAGTGTCTAAAATACAGTAAAATGTGTGCAAATATTTGTTTTACATCTCTTAAAAAAGGCGCGATTGTCGCGGTTACCGAAGGCCTCGTGACTCTCTGCGTCATCGTGAAAACAGGAAGTAGGGTTCAAACACAGTTTTTTAAAAAGTTACTACAAATATATGTATACAAACATGTTTTTTAAGTTAGTAATGTGTGTATTGTAATAGTTAGAATACATTATTTGAGTTATATTTTTTTAATGTGGTGGTGGTCGTTGAATGTTTGCATTTGTTTTCCTAGTAGCAAATTTAAAAAAATAAAAAAATAAATGAAAATGAACAACATTTTTGGCTCTTGGATGGCTCCGCATAGAGCCTTTGGGGTCGATTCCGATTCGGGCCGGAAATTTCCCCGACCGAGCCGGACCCGGAGAGATTTCCGACCGAATCGGACCCGTGCAGTCCGACCGAACGAGTCCGATGCGTCCGTATGTTATCGGACACGAGTCGGTCGGACTCCCATTGAACTCAATGGGAGCCGGTCGTACAACGCGTACGCGGGCTCCCATTGCCTCAATGGGTGCGAGGCGGACAAGGGCGCTCCTACAGCGAGTACGCCGCGAAGCGCCCGCGGCGTACACGCACAGGTAGGGGGACCCATGGGTCCCCTGTGTGCGCCTCGCACGGGTACGCGTACAGGGGGTCCGACACGGACCCCCAAAGTACGGCTCCGACAGCGAGTTCGAGTCGGACGGCGCGAGTCGGTCGGAGCGGTCGAGGTGCGCATCGTACTTACCCGGCCGGAAAACGTCTCCATTGCGCGGTGCGACCGGGTCCGACCGAGTCGGTCGGAGCGGTACGGTCCGGGTACGAGTCGGTCGGAGCGGTCGGGTCGCCCGGACGAGTCGGTCGGCGACTCGCATCGTACTCGCTCGGCCGGACCCGCGTACGGTTCGGTCGGGAAACAGGCTTTCGCATGGCTTTTTTCCCGACCGAATGGTATTGGGTGCGCCTCCGACCGAGATCGGAATCGGCCCCTTTGTGTTTAGAGTGTGTATAAGAGCTACATATAAGACTGTATGCAAAGTTTCAGTTTGCCTTGAAGCACCCTATTGCCTTCGTCTATAATGTGAACTCCATCACCTCTATATATTCCATGCATGTCAAAACACAGATTGCTGTTGTAGATAGAGCCCATTTTCTGGTCTCTGAGGAAAGTAGAAACAGTTTTTTTTTCATGTTTCCTGGTTTTGTCAATCTGTGGACAGAATTGATTTGACCACTTCTATTTCTGTCTTTGGTATATATTAGAGTATATCAAGATAGTGTGAGGGAAACGCCACATCAGTTCAGCAAAGGTATCATTCATTAGGATTTCCAGCCCTACCCCAGTCAATGTGCCTGGGTCAATGCCACATTAGTGCACAATAATGAGGTGGGAAGTTTGGAAATCCACAATGCTTTTAACCAAAGCATGCAGCTGATTAAACTTTAACCCTCTCAGGCCAAACCAACTAATCTCCACATTTGGCAAGCCCAAGTCCCTGTCAATACCTTTGTTTTTTGCAGCCTCTTTAGCCCAATAGACATTGCTGTGGCCCACAATCCAAACTCTAAGGATTTTGTAGGAAGGAGGAGTAGCACACAGGACAGGTCCTCAGCTGAATATCTCAGTTGGTACTCTGAAAGACAGTGAAAATGCATGTGTGCTGGTGGTTGGAAAGAAAGTCGAAATTTGATTGGATGAAGGGAATATGCAGGTGAATAAAAATAGGTTGCATTTGGAAATGATTAGTAAATAGATGTTATATTGGCTCTGGTAAATAGAAAAAAATGTAATAGAGAGTTGGATATGCTTCATAGTATATGCTGTAAGAAAGTGTAGAATAGTGATAGAAATATAAAAGTATTAAGGGAAGTAGATTTTCTGACTACCGTTTTTTTCATGAAGTCATCACGGTCATAGTGATTACGTCGTGATAACTGACACAAAGGCATGCATTTTGGGCTATCTCCAAACAGGAATGAAATGGTTAATAGACAGTTACCATTCATTAATGCAGTCACAAGACTAAAATATGAAAGCAATGTTTTTATTTGCTGACTTTTGCAGCATCAGGCAATCCAAAGTTCAGATGGTTTCCATTTATGGCTGCTTTGTATGAGAGTGGTGTGCCATTCTTGTGCTTAGTTTTTACAAACACTGAGAATATTGCATCTACCTAATAAGAGAAAAAAAGGGATTTTACCAAGAAACTCAATCTTGTGGTATGTTAATAAAAAAAATTTGAAAGTCGAAAAAATTAATAATAAGGTATATAATTATGTCATATTGTAATAAATTTTTTTGAAATATATATAATTAAAAATAGAAAAGATGATATGTAAATCAAATTGTAAGTGTTTTTATATATCTATTATGGATCACTGACATATCGATGACAACAATATCGACCTACCAGAATATTGTATCAAGAATATCGATGGACAGAATATCGACATCCTATCTCTACAAAGGTAAGTACAAAAATATCGAAACCAAGTTGTTTAAAATATCGTTGTACAAAATATCTTTTTTTTTTTTTAAATGTCTTAAAAATAATATAAAATAAATTAAAAAAAATATATACTTAATAAAAACATGGGGCATCATTACGATGGTGGGCGGACAAAGTCCGCCCGCCACCGCAACGGCAAACAGGACCGCCCACAAGAGGTGCGGCATTCCCGCCATGACAATTAGGATGCCACCGCCATGGTGGCGGTGGCATCCCACATCATTTACATTGCGGCGGGCGGTGCTGTGAGCAGCAACCGCCGCAATGTAAATAAAGCATGTTGCGCATTGGCATGCACAACGTGACAGGCACCATGCGGTGCCTGCCACCCTGTGCATGCCAATGTAGGGGGGTACCATAGGTACCCCCCAAGTGCACCCCCCACACCCCCGGGGCCCGCAACGGGCCCCCATTACCAAAGACCGTATGCCTTTCCATGGCGGCAACGCTGCCATGGAAAGGCACATCTACGCCTGCATCACAATATGGATGGCGGTGTCTTGCAGACAACGCCACCATATTGTGCACGTTTTCTGCCCGGTCGACGAGTAGACCGGCGGAAAAGCGGAGGACGGTCTTCCTGTCTGCCGCAGACCCCCCACCCATCCTAATATAGCGGGGGTCACTGAGGCATGGATGGCGGGCGGATCACCCCTGCCGGGCCAGCTGTGGCTACCGGCGGGGGCGATCCGCCCGCCATCCTAATAGGCCCCAAAGTTAGAATTATTTAAAAATGTTAAAAATTATAAATAATAAATATAATATAAAAATACATTAAACATACATATATAATTTTTTTTTTTATATATTTACTTAATAATATTAAGAAATAATCATTTTATTACATTATTAAACATTAGAAACATATTAAAAATTATAAATACATATATATATACATAAACCTGTAAGATAAATATAAAAATAAATTATATATATATTAAAATAAAATATTAAAATAAATATTTATCTTCAAAACAACATTTTACACTACATTAACTGAAACAGTAGGGAAAATGTTGGATAGCGTAGGGGATAAAATTACTATTCCCACTCCAGGTAGTGCAACAGTAGGGAAAGTGTTGTTTAGCGGAGAGGAATAATTTACTATTCCCACTCCAGCAAGTGCAACAGTAGGGAAAGTGTTGGATAGCGGAGGGGAATAATTTACTATTCCCACTCCACGGAGTGCAACAGTAGGGAAAGTGTTGGTTAGCGGGGGAGATAAAATTAATATTCCCACTCCAGGAAGTGAAACATTGGGGAAAGTGTTGGATAGCGGAGGGGAATAATTTACTATTCCCACTCCAGTAAGTGGAACAGTAGGGTAAGTGTTGGATAGCGGATGGGAATAATTTACTATTCTCACTCCATGGAGTGCAACAGTAGGGAAAGTGTTGGTTAGTGGAGGAGATAAAATTACTATTCCCACTCCAGGAAGTGCAACAGTAGGGAAAGGGTTGGATAGCGGATGGGAATAATTTACTATTCCCACTCCAGTAAGTGGAACAGTAGGGAAAGTGTTGGATAGCGGATGGGAATAATTTACTATTCCCACTCCAGGGAGTGCAACAGTAGGGAAAGTGTTGGATAGCGGAGGGGAATAATTTACTATTCCCACTCCAGTAAGTGGAACAGTAGGGGAAGTGTTGGATAGCGGATGGGAATAATTTACTATTCCCACTCCAGGGAGTGCAACAGTAGGGATAGTGTTGGATAGCGGAGGGGACTAATTTACTATTCCCACTTCACGGAGTGCAACAGTAGGGAAAGTGTTGGTTAGCGGAGGAGATAAAATTACTATTCCCACTCCAGGAAGTGTAACAGTAGGGAAAGTGTTGGATAGCGGAGGGGAATACTTTACTATTCCCACTGCAGTAAGTGGAACAGTAGGGAAAGTGTTGGATAGTGGATGGGAAAAATGTACTATTCCCACTCCAGGGAGTGCAACAGTAGGGAAAGTGTTGGATAGCGGAGGGGAATAATTTACTATTCCCACTCCACGGAGTGCAACAATAGGGAAAGTGTTGGTTAGCGGAGGAGATAAAATTACTATTCCCACTCCAAGAAGTGTAACAGTAGTGAAAGTGTTGGATAGCGGAGGGGAATAATTTACTATTCCCACTGCAGTAAGTGGAACAGTAGGGAAAGTGTTGGATAGCGGAGGGGAATAATTTACTATTCCCACTCCATGGAGTGCAACAATAGGGAAAGTGTTGGTTAGCGGAGGAGATAAAATTACTATTCCCACTCCAGGAAGTGCAACAGTAGGGAAAGTGTTGGATAGCGGAGGGGAATAATTTACTATTCTCACTCCTGTAGGTGGAACAGTAGGGAAAATGTTGGATGGCGGATGGGAATAATTTACTATTCCCACTCCAGGGAGTGCAACAGTAGGGAAAGTGTTGGATAGCGGAGGGGAATCATTTACTATTCCCACTCCACAGAGTGCAACAGTAGGGAAAGTGTTGGATAGCATAGGGAATAAAATTACTATTCCCACTCCAACGAATGCAACAGTAGGGAAAGTGTTGAATAGCAGAGTTGATAAAATTACTATTCCCACTCCAGCAAGTGCAACAGTAGGGAAAGTGTTGGATAGCAGAGGTGAATAATTTACTATTCCCACTCCAGCAAAATAATAAACATTAATTAACAAATACTTAAATAATAAAAAATTATTTACCTCTCACCAAATACCCCTATAAATAACACCACCACTATTGTAAAACATGACACAATTAACATAATGCCCCTCTCCGGTCTCCCATGGCAAAAACCTGGGGGTAATCGTGGATAACTCATTGTCCTTGAACCTTCAGGTTAGTAGGACAGTTTCCACGTGTTTTGGGATCATTAGGATCCTACGGAAAATCTCCCACTATCTCTCCTTCGATGCACGTAAGCAGGCTGTCATTGCACTGGTTATATCCAGATTGGATTATTGCAATGCACTTTATCTGGGCATTAACAAGGGTCTGATGCGACGTCTGCAGATGGTGCAGAATGCCGCTGCCAGGCTGGTGATGAATTTGTCTAAATATGATTCAGTCACAGATGCTATTAGGTTGCTGCATTGGCTGCCTGTGGACCGTAGGATCCTTTTCAAGACCCTGTGCATGACTCACAATGCCTATTATGGGTCAGGCCCTGAAGCGATTAAGTCCATTTTCCATCATTATGTTCCCAACAGGCGGCTCCGTTCTGCAGATAAGAATCTGCTTACGGTACAGAGATTTAAGAAGGTCACATGGGGTGGTCGAGCTTTCTCCACTGCTGCTGCTAAACTGTGGAACTCCCTCCTGGAACAGCTCTCAAATCAGGTGTCCCATTCTCTTTTCCGTAGGGCCTTAAAGACCTGGCTTTTCTCTCAGACCTCGGTATGAGCATGTCTTTCTGTTTGCATCCTTAGGTTCGTTTATAGCGCCTTGACGCCCTTGGGCTTAGTTCGCGCTTTACAAGTTTTATATTCATTCATTCATTCATTCATAATTGCTTAACAATTAATTAATTAACTAATAACAATGAACAATAAATTAAAAACAATGAGAAATAAATTAATTCATACTATTAAGACTATAAAATAACAATAATTAAATATTATATAAAAAATAAAAAATTATATAAATGTTTAATTACTTGCCACACTACTCCCCTCTAAATACAGAACTCGCTCATAAAAAATTGACACAATTTACATATTTACCAATTAATTATTAATAATGAATAACCAATTAATAATTAATAAATAAAAATAATTTAACACAATTAACCATTTTAAATATTAAATACACAAATATTAATTAATAAAAATGATTAATTAATTAATTATAATTAAATTACTTCCCACCCTACTCCCCTATAAACCCACAACCCGCTCTTAAAAAAATAACACAATTAAGGGGCTGATTAGGATGGTGGGCGGACTTTGGTCCGCCCGCCATCCTAGCGGTAACGGGACCGCCCGCCTGCCATGCGGCAGTCACACCACCCGAATTATGATTCGACCGCCACCACGGCAGTCGCATCTGGCATTTCAACATTGCGGCGGGTGCTGCTGGCTGCAGCCCCGCCGCAATGGTAAAATGCCATGTTGTGCATTTCCATGCACAACGTGGCAGGCACTGTGCGGTGCCTGCCACCTTGTGCATGGACATGTAGGGGGGTACCATAGGTACCCCCCAAGTGTACCCCCCGCACTCCCCCACGCCCCCAGGGGCCCGCAACAGGCCCCCAAAGCAAATCCCCGCCAGCCATTCCATGGCAGCATCGCCGCCATGGAAAGGCCTTGGAATCACAACATCCCACTCTATTCCCCTATAAACCCACAACCCGCTACGGAATTAAACGCAATATTTAATCTCTCAAAACATTTATAATTTCTAACAATGTATTAATAAATATATTATAATTAAATTACTTCCCACCCTATTCCCCTATAAACCCACAACCCGCTACGGAACTAAAATACGCAAAAATTACTTAACATAAAATTAATTACTTCTAAAAATTTCAAACATACATTAAAAAAATAAGCTATACTTTTAACACATATACTAAAATACAGAACACTAAAATAAATTTCGATATTATTAACAACGATATTTTGACTAACGATATTACTAACTTCGATATTAACAAAAACGATATCTCTTACCTGCATGTCGATATTTTGGTCGACGATATTCTTTAATGTCGATATTGTGTCACATCGATATATAAACATCGATATTATGGCATATCGATATTTAAACATCGATATTATGACTCTATACCATCTGTTATTAGGTAAGTAAGACATAGGGGCCGATTCCGATCTCGGCCGGTAGTGCTCCGAATCGGATTCGGATTTACCGGATCCGATTCGGAGCCCTGTTTCCCGACCGAATCGTACGCGGGTCCGGCCGAGCGAGTACGATGCAAGCTCCCGCGAAATTGCCGACCGACTCGTACGCGGCTTCAACACGCTCCGAGCGACTCGCACGGACACGACTCGCACCGCGCTATGGAGACGTTTCCCGGCCAGGTAAGTACGATGCGCGCTGCGAGCAGTCCGACCGACTCGCGCCGTCCAGCTCGAAAGAGCTGTCGGAGCCGGACTTTGGGGGTCCGCGTCGGACCCCCCTGTACGCGGAGGCGCGCGAGTCGCACACAGGGGGGACCCATGGGTCCCCCCTACCTGTGCATGTATGCCGCGATGCGCACGGACGCGTACCCGCTGTAGGGGGCGCCCTTGTTCGCCTCGCACCCATTGAGTCAATGGGAGCCCGCGTACGCGTTGTACGACCGGCTCCCATTGACTTCAATGGGAGTCCGACCGAATCGAGTCCGATAGCATGCGAATGCATCATACTCGTTCGGTCGGACTGCTAGGGACCGATTCGGTCGGAATTCTCTCCGGGTCCGGCTCGGTCGGAGAGATTTCCGGCCGGAATCGGAATCGGCCCCATAGTTTGTCTCAGGTGCAGATCAGGTGTCTGTCAAGTTAGTTTAGAATGTGTTTCCATTGAGGTCAATGTTGCATCTGTATTGGTTTACTGCATTGTGGAAGTGGTAGAAGAAATAGCTGCAGACTAATGGTTAAACCTATATGTAATCTTTTAGTATATCATGTCAAACTTTTATATGTGTATATATGATGTGCTGCCTATAACTAATGTTTTTATTTTATTTCTTTCATTATAAAAGATGAATAGAACACTCAGTTTTGAAAGTGGAAAGTATGCACTATAGCTGTATATCAATTATAAATCTGAAATGATCTGTGCATGGAGGTTTATTGGTAGGCCTGCCTTATCACTTAAAACTGCAACACAAGGTATACATGTTTCTTAAATCATATATAACTGAACAGTGAGGTAGGCTGTAGCTAGGCCTTAGCACAGGGAGATATTTGCTTAAAAAGAAAAGATGCAGTTTGATGTTTCCGTGAGCTGTATGCACTCATAGAAACCAATGTGCCCAATTATACATCCAGCCTACATCCAGACTTAAATCCAAGATACCTAAATAGAAAAGCAGACAGACACTGAAACACCTAGTGGGGTAGTTAGAGAAGCACGCAAAGATTCAATCGCACAGACACAACTCTTATGTATTTTGTGGGTAGTAAAGGCAGTTTCTTAAACACTTACATTACCCAATATTCACTAGTACATCCAGGAAGCAATCTATACAGGCCCTTACAGACACATTTAGACAATCACATAAAGAGAGGCAGTGATTTAGTAATACATTTACATACAAAAGGATAGGAAATGAAACACCTATTTAGATATCTGCTCAACAAATGACACTTTCAAGTTTATCATGTAGAAAAGTAGTGCTTGCATTATGTCTCAGGCCTGATATACTTGAGCTTAGGCATGTAGTTGTACTGGTAGAGCTCTGTAATCACTTAAAAGTGCTACACAAGGTATAAACTGTTCCTGTGCCAGTTATAAGTGAAAACTAAAGTACGCTGTAGCTAGGCTATAGCGCAGGGAGCTATTCGCTTAAAAAGTAAAAGATGGACTTTGAAGTTTCAGTGAGCTATGTGCACCCATAGAAACCTATGTGACCAATTATACATCCAGCCTATACCCAGACTTGAATCCAAGATACCTAAGTAGCAAAGCAGACAGACACTGAAACACCTAGGGGCCGATTCCGATCTCAGTCGGAGGCGTACCCAACACCATTCGGTCGGGAAAAAAGCCATGCGAAAGCCTGTTTCCCGACCGATCCGTACAGCACACCGAACGAGTAAGTACGATGCGCACAACAGCAAAGAATCCGGCCGAGCCGTACTCACCCAAACCAGGTCCTGTTCCCCGACCGAGGCGAATCCGGAAACGCCGAATCGAGTCGCACGGAAGGAAAAATGCAGCCCCGTCCGGCCGGACAAGTACGATGCGCTTTCCGTACGCGCCTAACCCGTCACTACGCACGGCACATCAAAGCATCCGGGAGAGGCGCACATAAGCTCCGATTCGCACCACAACACGATCCACGGCTCCGAGACGAACACGGCAGCGACGAGGACGAGGCGAAGCGACGAGGACAAGGCAAAGCGACGAGGACGACGCGAAGCAACGAGAAGGACGAACGACACGAAGCAACCATGAATCCCTTCGTCCCGATCATACCAATATTCTACATTTACTACCGGAACAGGCACGGACGCGTACGGCGCAGAAGGTAAGCCAGACACCAACTACGAAACACATACAACACGTACACGACACATCACACACACACAGAGGGATGCAGAATATACTTACACCAGCAACAGCAGCACCATAGGGGTGGGATGCCCATCACCAATGCCACATATGCACACAGGGGCCTGAATGCGCACCACCACCCTCACCCAGGGGGGGCAGGATGCCTACCACTACTACCACCCTCACCCAGGGGGGGCAGGATGCCTACCACTACTACCACCCTCACCCAGGGGGGGCAGGATGCCTACCACTACTACCACCCTTAGCCATGGGGGTGCCAGATGCCCACCACTACTACCACCCTTACCCAGGGGGGGCTGGATGCCTACCACTACTACCACCCTTAGCCATGGGGGTGCCAGATGCCCACCACTACTACCACCCTTACCCAGGGGGGCTGGATGCCTACCACTACTACCACCCTCACTCAGGGGGGCAGGATGCCTACCACTACTACCACCCTCACCCAGGGGGGCAGGATGCCTACCACTACTACCACCCTCACCCAGGGGGGCAGGATGCCTACCACTACTACCACCCTCACCCAGGGGGCAGGATGCCTACCACTACTACCACCCTCACCCAGGGGGGCAGGATGCCTACCACTACTACCACCCTTAGCCAGGGGGGCAGGATGCCTACCACTACTACCACCCTTAGCCAGGGGGGCAGTATGCCTACCACTACTACCACCCTTAGCCAGGGGGGCAGGATGCCTACCACTACTACCACCCTCACCCAGGGGGAGCAGGATGCCTACCACTACTACCACCCTCACCCAGGGGGGGCAGGATGCCTACCACTACTACCACCCTCACCCAGGGGGGGCAGGATGCCTACCACTACTACCACCCTTAGCCAGGGGGGCAGGATGCCTACCACTACTACCACCCTCACCCAGGGGGGCAGGATGCCTACCACTACTACCACCCTCACCCAGGGGGGGCAGGATGCCTACCACTACTACCACCCTTAGCCAGGGGGGGCAGGATGCCTACCACTACTACCACCCTCACCCAGGGGGGGCAGGATGCCTACCACTACTACCACCCTTAGCCAGGGGGGCAGGATGCCTACCACTACTACCACCCTCAGCCAGGGGGGGCAGGATGCCTACCACCACTACCACCCCCACCCATAGGATGGACAATGCATGACACAACCAGCACACCACAACCTAGGGAATGCAAGAAGAAGACATCCCCCCAACACCATGACAAGCGTGTGTAGACTGTGTCAAATGCCTACAACACCGAACATGACTTTGAACATACAATGTGACCCCTAGCACATGTGCCACACAAATATGTGTGTGGCACCCACAATGCAAGCAGGCCATGACCATTGTGGCAATGTGGTCCAAACCCCCATCATCACAGTGACCAAAATGTAAGTGTGGGGTCCATAGCTGCAGCACATTTTGAACATTGTGGCAATGGGGTCCAAACCCCCATCATCACAGTGACCAAAAGGTAAGTGTGGGGTCCATAGCTGCAGCACATTTTGAACATTGTGGCAATGGGGTCCAAACCCCCATCATCACAGTGACCAAAAGGTAAGGGTGGGGTCCATAGCTGCAGCACATTTTGAACATTGTGGCAATGGGGTCCAAACCCCCATCATCACAGTGACCAAAAGGTAAGTGTGGGGTCCATAGCTGCAGCACATTTTGAACATTGTGGCAATGGGGTCCAAACCCCCATCATCACAGTGACCAAAATGTAAGTGTGGTGTCCATAGCTGCAGCACATTTTGAACATTGTGGCAATGGGGTCCAAACCCCCATCATCACAGTGACCAAAAGGTAAGTGTGGGGTCCATAGCTGCAGCACATTTTGAACATTGTGGCAATGGGGTCCAAACCCCATCATCACAGTGACCAAAAGGTAAGTGTTGACAAAGTAAGAGGTGCAACTGCCAAACTGCATGGATGATTCCTGGTCACAGAACAACAAACACATCAGTGGCAAAGTAGTGTATGTGTCCCATTGCAACATAAATTGGGGGAGCCAAATCCTGCAGTGCAAATAAGACATAACTTTGGCCATGTGCAGACAAACAACACCCATGGGGGCTGACACCGTCAACAATCATCAATGACACAATGACAGAAGTGACCATCTGAATGCAGACCCACATATTTGCACCAATGGGCACACACATGCAGATACCCTGTGGAGACTGCAGATGTGAGGTGAACAGATACCATACCATGGCAGCAATGGGACACACAAACCATGATCATTGTGCTGACCGATGACCTAGGAGTCCCAGGGACAGCAGGGGAAACCCACCAAACTACATACAGCCAATGGCACACCCAAGATATGCCAATGCAGTGGTGCAGATGCACAAACACAAACAGGCAGACCCACCCTGCACATCATACACAACAGGTGAGGGTGGGGGGTGCCAGTGTCCCCAGGCAACCACACAACACATGAGGAGACATGAATACCAATCATACAGATATGCATACAGTGCCACACAAAGGTAACTCATAGATCCAAATTCCCTATGTGGGCAAGTAGGCATTGTCAGATGAGAGGGAGCACAAATCACACATGTCACACAGGCACGTAGGGACAGCAACTGACACAGCAAGACACAGACACACCACAGCACCACCCCCAGGGCCCCCACAATGTGGTGACCCTGGGCTGCATTACAATCCCACTGTGATGACAAAGCTAAATGTGGTTCACACTGTGAACCACAGTCATGTGTACTGAGCAACTAACTACCATCACACCTACACAAGCACAAATCAAACAGCATGGCCAGTGAGCCAAGGCCAACATGGAGGCAGGGGCCTAGCCGGGCAACAACTCTCATCTGCACACACTCAACACCACACCCCTCGACCTCCAACAATGTGCAGCAGTGAAGCACACATGCACTGGTGACATTGCACATGCACCCATGACTATTCCAGGGTGGTGGGTGGGAACCAAGGTGCAGAAACACATCACACATAGACACTAAACAAGACTCCTGAATGTCTGACACACTGCACACTACGCCGTACATGGACATGACGGCAATACCACACCAACCAATGGGATCACAGCCACAGTCACACACCAATGAAGAAGCCAAGGTCACCCACAAAGAACACACATAGACAACAACCAACATTGCAGCCCGGAACCTGAGGAGTGCCAGCAGTCACACACACAACGTGTCACAATCACTGAAAGATAACACAAACTGGAAATCACATGACAGGGGCAAACAACAAGTGCCAAGGGGAAACCTGACTGTGACCCAGCTGCGTCTGCACACAAACTCAGCCCTGACAGCAAGCACACCTATGGGTGACACCCTGATGACCAGTAATGTGCCATGCACCCACATCACAGAGAATCCAGGGAGAAGACTTGGGGGGAACATAGGTCAACTCAGCAAGCAACACAAACAGGTACAACACTAGGGATCACAGCATGCACAGCTAAACGGAAGTGAACACACAGACATGCACATACAACACACACCTTGGGCGCAGGCAATGTCACAGGAGTACACACTGCCATGAGGGGACTCCACTCCTGTGTGAGGACAGCTGTGCCATATGTTGCCTCAGTAGGGCCCCACCATGTCAGCTGAGCACTTGGTCACACAATCAACAATTAGCACCAAATGAGGGCTCCCGTCACATCAGCCTGGTCATGGAAGTGCCAACGGAATCATCAGCACAGATCCAACACACTTGTATAGCAATGTTGCACTGACAACACAGATGAGTCCTTCCCCATTGATGCCCAAACCTGCATGTCCAGTGGAGATGGCCACACGGTCAGGGAAGTAGACGAATAGAACAATGGCAGGCACAACAGATGTGCAGGGGTGGAAGCCACAGATGTGAAATTGCCAATCTAAGTAGGAAATCCCATTGCCAAATACTGAACACATGACACCCTCAGATGCTGCTATGGATGACATGGATACACCACAGGATAGGACACATTCCCCCTGGACCACATGGGTTCCTGCACAGTAACACTTCATTATCATGAGACCAAATGTCACCATCACTGCAGCAAGGGCATGGTTAGCATCATCAACATCATGTACATCAGAAGCAAAAGCACTAGAGAACAGAAAGTTGCTTTATTCAGCATATGTGGCATTAAAAGGAGAAGTCCAGTAGAACATAAACAAAGGCCAATGGCCAGTCCATCAACAAAGTCACAAGTGGGTGACAGTGGCAGATGCCACCCTACACATGCCTGCACAAAACCAGGGACAATCCACTAGGAGGGGCAACCGGGGGGGTAGGCCAGGCACCGCAGGGACAGGATCAGGGCTCACCAGGAGGAAGCAGGGAAGGGGTGGTGGGTGCTGGAGAGCCACTGACAACTGCAGTGGAGGTGTCTGACATTGTGTGTGCCGGCACAACTGGGGGCATGGCTCAGATGTTGTGGGTGCCGGCACGACTGCAGTGGACCCTGCAGATGGAGTGGACAGGTCCGCCACTGCAGTGCCCAAGTCAGACAGGGTGGTAGTGGACTCCACTGCAGTGCCTACCACCAGGGGAGGAGAATGGGGAACAGGCAAGGTGGGCTGGACAGAGGGGAGGACACCCTCACCACATCAGTGACACAGACAAGCGCAGCGGGGGGTGTTGTTCCGGGAGAGCAAGTGGCAGGGGAGAAGGCCGGAGCCTCTTGGGGATGGTATATCTGTGGGTGGGGGAACCTGGGGCAGGGTGTGGTGGGGGCACCTGTGGAGTGGGGGCCTGAGGGATGGAGGAAGGAGACCTGGTGCTTGAGCTGCAGGGCGGCGGCGGGGTCTTGCTCTTAGCACTCCGGGGGACTTGCGGGTGGGGGCCTGAGTCTGTCTGCGCCTGGGGGAGGGTGTCCGGGGGCGAGGGGCACTCTGCTCCATGTGGGGGCTTCCTCTTCCCCCTGGATGCTGGGGCAGCTGGATCGGAGGGGAAGAGGCCGAGGTCACTGAGGAAGAGGCGCTGGGTCTTTGGGGTTGCAGGTGAGGCAAGGGAGGGTGCTTTGGAGGGAGAGGCAACTGAGGACTGCACAGTGCCCGTGGATGCGTGTGTGTGTACCAGGGCCCCATCCCCTGTGAGTCTGGTTTCAGTCCCCTGACTGTGCGTGCGTGTGCGTTTAGTTTGTGGCGTGTGTGTCTGTGTGCTGGACGTGTGTGTGCTGGTGTGTGCCTGTGCCGGTGTGTGTGTGCTTGGGACGGGTAAGGTGCTGGGGAGTGTGGATGGAGCAGAGGCAGGAGGGGTGAGGGACTGTCTGAGGAGGGACACTGCTGCCGTCAGGGAGGAGTCCATGGACCTGTTGCCCCTCTGTAGGTCAGACATGCCCGATGAGATGCCCTCCATGAACGACACCAGCTGAGTCAACAGTGCGGTGTGCGCATGGAGGACACTCAGCATGGCTGTCTGCCCTACATGGAGCTGGCGAAGGAGGTACACAGACTCCTCACTCAGGGCAGCAGGGGACACAGGGGCAGGGGGTGCGGTGCCTGGGCCAAAGGAGACACGCTCCCGAACATGGGAGCCTCCACGGACCTGGGGAATGGGAGCCGATGGGAGGGCGGTGGTGGTGCTGGTGGTGGCGGGGACAGCAACACTAGCTGGCGTGTGGTGGCTGCTGACACCCGCCTCCACAAGGGAGTCATCCTCCGAGTTGCTCTGGTCCTCAGCTGAGGTGGATGGTGCTGAGGACTCCTCGGTGTGGCTCCCCTCACCCTCCGTGCCACTGGGTCCCTCCGACCACTCCTCGGCTGCTGACCCAGTCTGGCTCTCTGGCTCCTCCTGGTCCGTGGAGCTGTCCCCTTCCGTGGCCGTGGATGTATCTGCAAACAATGGGGAAACAGACAGACATCAGTCACCTGCACCAAACGCACACACCACTGTGAGCACAGCACATTACAGAGCAAGCCCTGGCATCATTAGTTGTACATTGCTAAAAGTGCCCTAACTGAACAGGAGAAGCCAATTGTCAGTCTGATGCCAAGCATGGCACTCACATCCCACATGGCCTTGCACCCATCTGTCTGGTGTCTGTTGGATTGCAACACCCCAGTGTGGACACATGCACCAAGTACACAGTAGTTGGACAGTGCAGAGGACACGGTGTAGCATGTGGACATGCACACATCACAGCTCTTGCCACTGAGTCAGTACAGGTTTCCGGATGAAAGGGATGCCCAGAGTCAAATAGGAAATGCATGTGAGGCATACCAGCGACAGACACCATGATGCACCCATGTCCTGATAGCCAGCGCCACTATGGTGTGCATGTAGCACATGTCACTCCCCTGCAGGACCACCAATAAGTTGACACATGCCATGGCAGAGGCATGACTGCTAAGTCATACATCACTGTCTCAGTGATGTATGACTTGGCAGCCAGACAACAACACTATGCACTGTGTCACAATAGTAGGTCATGGGCAATGCAAGTCCTGGAGCTGCACAAGTGCACATGTACATCCACCACACAACACATCATCTTAACCCTCATCTGTCCAGGTCAACCTATTGGACATATGGGAGACCTGTGACACTACCCTTGGAACCTGAGTCCCTCACAATTTGCTGTGAATGGGGAACAGCTGCCTGAACTTCACATTCGCATACCCCAGTCTGCACGGGCAGCTGATCAAACACCTATGTGACACACAAGTATCGTCTCCTATGGTCACATCTCCAGGGGCATGCTGAGCCCCTACCAAGAAACACCCCAGCAGTCCTGGCAACTCATCCACAGCACACTGACACAGAGGCAGACACCTGAGGGGTCAAATCACTGTGCACAATGTGTCAGCTGATACACGGGAGTGGGAGTACAGAGTGCATTGCATGGCCTGGAGTAGGCATGACTGTCCTGCTCCACATGAATGAGGGATGTGCCCTGGACAGTGGATAGCTGGCCATGTATGTGTGACACACGTAATCTGCACACTCCTGGGACCCAAACATTGTTCCCACCCGCTGCATGGGCGTGTGCCACATACCCCAGGCACATGTGGTGGCTCAGCTCAGCAAGTGGACCGCATATCAAAGCAACACGCAGATCACATGTCCAAACCCAGGCGTTGTGTGAACAATGGACCCACCCATGATGCCCACAACAGAGTTAGGGAAACAGATGCTGTCCCCCACCTTTAGTGAAGCAAACTGCAAGGACACAGTCCCAAGTGACACAATTCCCTGAATGTAAGGGCCACACCTGGGTATCAGATGAGCAGTGGGCAGTGCACAATAGAGGGACATGGCTCCTGGACAACATGACTGCTGCACTGTGGCAGTTGAACCAGGCCAGAGGAGGGCACAAAGCATGTAATACAGAGTTCACAGTGCAGTCTTTGACTCACCCCCTCCTTGCTGCTGTCTGGCCTTCAGCTGCCCATCCAGGTCTGGAAACACCACCGCCAGGATCTGGAGCATGTGGGGGTCAGGGTCCGTGTTCCGCCCCTCCTGCGAGGAGGCGACAGCTTCAGCTGGACCCGTGCAATCCTCCGAGTCCAGCCCCGAAGGTCCTGCCACCTCTTCTGGCAGTTGCGGATCTGGCGCTTGTAGACCCCCACGGACCGGACAGCCCGGACGATGTCCTTCCAGATTTCCTGCTTCCGATGGGCATTAACCTGTCAGGATGACAAAGTGAAAAGGCCATTACCACACATGCAACATATCCGTGCATGACACAGTTGTATATACATGTCTCAATCACAGGGGCAAATGATGTACACAGGCAGTGCAAAGCTGACCATGGACAGTTTGCCAGACGTCACTACATGGTATGATTGCATGGGAAGTAAAACCATGTTCAAATGCACTGTCACTGCACCATACCTGTCCAGTGCAAGTCACTACACACTATGGGGGTGACAACTACTCAGTGAGCCTGCTAGCCAGTGGCGTGCAGACTCTCAGCCTTGCTAGTCACACAAAATGCACATTCAGAAAGGCAGTGCACAGAACACTCACCTGCTCCCCTGGTGTCCCATACAGCTTGCTGTACTGTGGAAGTAGGCTGTCCAGCAGAGCCTGGTTCTCTTCAAGGCTGAAGGCTGGGGCTCTCTCCACAGTACGTGCCATTGCAGGGTCCAGAGGGGCAGAGACAGCAGCAGTGCAGTGGCAGATGTCGTCCTGGAGCATGTAGTGCAGGCAAGTGAGCTCTCAGGGGAATAGCCAGCAATATATATGTGCTGGAGAGGCAGATACTGTCCCTTGTGTCCAAAGTGATAGGTCCAAGTCGTTTGCATCTTCTGAATCTGGCCAATCCATGGAATAGCAGCACCAAAACACGCCCACAGCATCCTTCAAATCTTCAACTTCATGACATACATGATTTTGCAACATTGTTGTGGGTGAACAACTGAATTTACAGCAACCGACTCGTTCGAAATTCGAAAACGCGTCCGTTGCCAGGCAAGCCCATTGTCAATGGGTGCGCACCGATCGGTCCATTGCGGTACAACGCGCACAGGGGTACAACGCGTACCCGCACACATTGAATGCAATGGGCCGGCCGGAGGCACCGATCGGTCCATTGCAGTTCAACGCGCACAGGGGTACAACGCATACCCGCACACATTGAATGCAATGGGCCGGCCGGAGGCACCGATCGGTCCATTGCAGTTCAATGCGCACAGGGGTACAACGCGTACCCGCACACATTGAATGCAATGGCCCAGCCGGAGGCACCGATCGGTCCATTGCAGTTCAACGCGCACAGGGGTACAACGCGTACCCGCACACATTGAATGCAATGGGCCGGCCGGAGGCATCGATCGGTCCATTGCAGTTCAACGCGCACAGGGGTACAACGCTGCACTCGCACACATTGAATGCAATGGGCCGGCCGGAGGCACCGATCGGTCCATTGCAGTTCAACGCGCACAGGGGTACAACGCGTACCCGCACACATTGAATGCAATGGGCCGGCCGGAGGCACCGATCGGTCCATTGCAGTACAACACGCACAGGGGTACAACGCGTACCCGCACACATTGAATGCAATGGGCCGGCCGGAGGCACCGATCGGTCCATTGCAGTACAACGCGCACAGGGGTACAACGCGTACCCGCACACATTGAATGCAATGGGCCGGCCGGAGGCACCGATCGGTCCATTGCAGTTCAACGCACACAGGGGTACAACGCGTACCAGCAAACATTGAATGCAATGGGCCGGCCGGAGGCACCGATCGGTCCATTGCAGTACAACGCGCACAGGGGTACAATGCGTACCCGCACACATTGAATGCAATGGGCCGGCCGGAGGCACCGATCGGTCCATTGCAGTACAACGCGCACAGGGGTACAACGTGTACCCGCACACATTGAATGCAATGGGCCGGCCGGAGGCACCGATCGGTCCATTGCAGTACAACGCGCACAGGGGTACAACGCGTACCCGCACACATTGAATGCAATGGGCCGGCCGGAGGCACCGATCGGTCCATTGCAGTACAATGCGCACAGGGGTACAACGCGTACCCGCACACATTGAATGCAATGGGCCGGCCGGAGGCACTGATCGGTCCATTGCAGTACAATGCGCACAGGGGTCCAACGCGTACCCGCACACATTGAATGCAATGGGCCGGCCGGAGGCACCGATCGGTCCATTGCAGTACAACGCATCACTGTACATGTGACTGGCATATGTCAGCATGCCTGTCTCAGATGGACATATGCCAGCCACAGATAGCTCCCAGGGAGTGAGGGGCACACCTACATCACGACAGCCTGTCCAAACTTTATCATAAGGCATGTAAGGCTGCATTTCCTATTGTGTGTATGTTGGTGTACATGTTGTCCTGTGGGTGTCACCTGTGGGCAGCCACCCCCAGGCTGTGCACGTGTTCATGGGGACAGGATCCTGGGTGTTACGTGTACATGACCACTGTGATGTGCAACTGTTCATATCTGTGCATGTGCCATGGTCACATTTCACAGTGGTGTATGTGTATGTCATGTCACATACCCCGTGAGTCCCATGTGGGACGGTATGTTTGAGCCAGGGTGTCCCAGTGGCACAATAGTGATGGTCCTCCACAGTCTTTGTGCATGTAGTGTTTACAATGTCTCTGATTTCATGTGCACAATGGGAGACAGTCTCCACATCTACGTTGTGTGTGCATGGACTCTGATGTTGTGCGTGTGTGTGTCACAGACGTCCATGTCTGTCCTGCCGTGGCAAGTGGGGCCACTACCTGTGGGGGTCATGGTTGTTTTGCTGTGGTGTATACATGATACTCCATGTAATGCCAGTGTCCATGTGGCATTACAGGGTCCCTGGGAATGTACCTGTCGTTGAGCTGTGGTGCCTGGGGCACAACTGTCCTCACATGTCACTGTGGGGGTTATTGTGACACGGCAGCAGGAGATGGGAACTGTGACACGGCCTCATGATATCCAATGGGCCAACCTGGGACTAATTGATGCCACCTGTTGGACTGTGTTGACAGATGTTGGCCATGTATGTACCATACATGTCCTTCCGGTACTGCACACTTCATGTAGTTGTGCCTCATAATGATGTATGTTGGGATCTTGAGTGTGTTCAATGCCGCATATGTGGGGTGACTGACAATCTTGCTTACTTCTCCTCTGCACTGCAGGGCTCCTGCTGTCCATCGACCATTCCCAGACCTGGCAACGATGGTGGAACGGGACAGCATCCGACGGTACCGCTTCACCAGGCAGCTGATTGAGGATTTGGCAGTGCAGTTGTCCCCACATTTGCAGCCTGGCCGGCCGTATCCTACAGCGCTGACCCCCAAGGTGAAGGTGATGGCAGCCCTACACTTCTTTGCCACCGGTACCTTCCAACATACTGTGGCGACTGCTGGTGGGATGTCACAGACCATGTTCAGCCGTGTGCTCCGCGATGTTTTGGCGGCAATGTTGCTCTTCCTGAACCGGTACATCTATTTCCCTAGACTGCGACGACTCACTGACGTGAAGAGTTACTTTTATGCCCTGGGGAGGATGCCGCATGTCATTGGCTCCATTGATGGGACACATGTGGCTTTGGTACCACCACAGGCCCAGGAGCAGGCCTACAGGAACCGCAAGCACTACCACTCGGTCAATGCACTGGTGGTGTGTCTTGCAGACATGACCATCACACACGTGTGTGCCCATTTCCCTGGTTCAGCACACGATGCCTTTGTGATGAGGAGTAGTCGCATCCCCAGGATGATGGCACAGATGCAGAACCAGCGTGCCTGGCTTGTCGGTGTGTACTGACTTTGTGCCATTGTGTGTGATCTGATCTGTAGTATTCCGCCCACTTTTCCAAGTCAGCTAATGTGCACTTGTCTGTCCGTAGGTGACTCGGGATACCCCAACATGCCGTGGTTGCTGACACCCCTCAGGAACCCTGTGACACCAGCCCAGATGCGCTACAATGAGGCACATGGTCGGACCAGGAGAGTGATTGAGCGGACCTTTGGTCTCCTGCAGAGCCGCTTCCGCTGCCTGGACAAGACCGGAGGGTCCCTCCCATATGCCCCTGCGAAAGTGTGCAAGATTATCATCGTCTGCTGCATGCTCCACAACCTGGCAGTGCGGAAGGAGTTGCCTCTCATCCAGGATGACAATGACCAACATCCGCCACCTGTGGAGGATCCTGGCCTGGACCACGATGCCAGTGACGATGATGATGGTGATGGTGATGGTGATGTCCGCACACAGCTCATCACCAACTTCTTTAGCTGAATGTGAGTATCCTGAGGTGTCATGTCAATGATGTGAGTTGGCATGATGTGTGGGTGGTGCTCTGGTGCTGTTGGAGTGTGTCCATGGGCTACTTGACTGGATGTGTGTTGCGATGTGTGGTGACAGGTGGGCTGTACTCCCCAACAGTGTTGACATGCTAACTTGGTTCTGGGTGGGTATCTTGTAACATGTATTGTGCATGAGTTTTGCTGTTCTGTCCTGTACTCCATTGCTTTTGACTGTGTGTCATTTCTGTCCTTCACAGGGTACTTTCAGATTCGTTTGGTCAACTGTGTCCACCGACGACGTGATTGCACATCCAGGCTGGTAGCTGTTGTGTCCCTACAGGTGATGTGCGCCACACCCATGGACTTCCTTCCATCTACAGTTGTTGACTGTGTGCCCGCTGCCAGGTGGGATTACCTTGCATCTGTAGTGGTTACGGCATGTTGCAACTGTGTAATAAACCTGTGCTCCACTTTGTGATGTGCGTTATCTGTGGTCACACATTTGACTGCCATTTGCTTACTGCACCTGTGGGCTACTTGACTACAACTGGGAATGGGTGTGGTGTCTGTGCATTGCACCGTCTTCCCTGGCAACATCAGTGTAGGCAATGAGTCAGATGGCCTAGGTGTGTATGTGTTGTGTAGCCCTGGTGGTGTGTCTCCCTCATGTGTGTCACGTTGCCTGTACTCACATGCCTGTGTTGTCCTTGCTGTTGCAGTTCGCATACACAGTGTAATTTTGCAGTTCATCATCCCCATAACAGCACCCACGTTGGAATCACGACAGAGGCAAGTATGGTGTATTAGTGTGTTTATTGTGATACATTTGTGTTAATAGTGCATGGGATGGGTAGTGCTGTACATAAATCTTGCAATCCCAAGTTCCTAGGTGAATTGAAAGTCCTGGTAGACAGGATCCCCAGTATCGGGGCCACAGTTGTCTGACACATTGGTCCAACTTGTACTCCCCATGCAATGTGGGGGAGTAGTGTTGCCGTCAACAGGGTGAACAGTCTGTGCACAAAGGCGAACATCCAGAACAGGTTCAGGCTTCCTGGGAGTTGCGCTTGGCCATC